>QFDD01115444.1:0-13380 GCA_006871305.1 Vachellia collinsii
TCAACAAGAATACTCCCCTCCATTTGTTAGTCAATGGACTGGTCCCAAACCCACTTTGTATAATTACAGCTTGGGCTTTAGATAAGACCCAAAACAATTGGATTTTTACCCAAGCTTCGAGATAAGTCCAAATTTGGGACCGAACCAGATATAATCCGGTTTTAATTCTTTCAATTCTTTTTTATTGTTGTTGTTATATAGGTGTAAATTAGGCATTGTAATCATAAAGCACAATTTCAGTCAGTTTTCAAATCCTACGAGGTAAACATACACATTTTGCTACAAATTTTTTGAATGAGAAACGGAATCCTGCCGTATTAAAACCACGAAGAAATTACAAGTTGGTACAGTTAAAAAAAAAGAAAATTATAATAAAGGATCTAGAAAAAATAATATTTATTATGAGGGATTATAAAAATGACAATTACTTGAAGGGACTAGATTTTAAAATATAAAAATGAAAAAACAAAATAGTTCTTTGCCAGATTTCCTATATTTCTGTTAATTATATCTCAAGTAACCACTTTTTATGCTGTGATTCTAAAACTTAGTAAATATAATTTTTTATTAAACTATTTTGTGAGTCACTACTCTTACTACTGCAAGTTCTTCACCTGCGCACACTTTTTATGCTGAAGCAAGATTAATTAATTAATTATAATATATATTATAAAATATTTATATATATCATTATATTATATATCAATTTATAAATTAAATAAATTAATTTAAAAAATGATAAATATGTCAGTCAATTAACTTCATTAATATTTCAAAATAAATCAATTGTCTCTTATATTAAATATTGGAGATGGTATCATATACAATAGTGTGTTAATATGATTATATATATATATCATTTAGCTTCTCTATTTAATATATTGTCATTAAATAAAAAGTATTTCAATATTTTCATAACATACCAAACATTTTTTTAAAACCCAGTTTCACTCCTATGCAGTATGCTTAATAACCTAGAAACAGAGAGAAGCAAAACCTTTTGAGATAAAATATGTATTTTATAATAATATTTTTAATTTTAACGTATTCTTTATTTTTTTAAAAAAAACTTTACAATGATTAACATAAAAAATAAATAAATAATACTACAAAGTATGGAGGGTCACATTTATGTGCAGATGATAATAAAACTTTAAATGATCAACAACTTCACCAAATAAGGATGGAACAACAGTTTTGTTTCATTTATTTATTATTTATTTACCACATTTATTTTGTTATGAGCTACATCCTCAATTACGTAAGGTTCATAATAAAACTATAAAACATTTCTGCTTTTAATCATGTATGTGACAAATCCGGACACAGAAACAGTTTTATTTCATTTATGTATTTACAATATGGGATATGAGGTGATTTCAATTGATATCTATTTGTTATTAACCATTAAACACTTGAGATGTAGTTAGCGAGAAGACAGAAAATCTGATAAGAGACATTTTCATCTTTCCATTTTTATATTTTAAAATCCGATCCCTCCAAATAATTTCCACTTTTATAGTCCCTTGTGATAAATATTATTTTTTTAGGTTCTTTATTCTAATCCCCCCCCCAAAAGACAGGTATTATCTTTCATCATTTCCCACCTCTAAGCAAAAAGGTGGGTGTAACACGGCATAGGGCATGATCAAAGATGGAACTTTTACTCCTACCCTATGAACAGTAAACAAATATTCAAATGCTATACACTTCGAAAAAAAATTCCCAAAATGCTACATTTTCCATTGAACTCGTTTAATGTGAAAACGAATTCAGTGGAATCTTCTAAACTCGTTTATGGTGTGAATGAGTTCGAAAGATTCCCTGATTGAGTTCAGCATGTATATTTTTTAAAAAATTTATTTCCCCCATACAAGCCCCAACGTCCCCCAAAAAATATTGTTATTTTTTTCCAAAAAAAAAAATTCCCCCGAACCGGCCCAAAAAAAAACCCTACAGATTATATGTAATTAGTCAATCATTTAATGTGCCATAAAATTTATCTTCCCACCACAAATTGTTATATATTACTATTATGGTTCAGTTATAATTTTTTTAGAGTCTGTATTAGAAAGAAAGTAAGTTTGGTGTTTGATATTGCATAAACTGATAAAGGAAAAACTAATAGTTTATATTTCATTTTAATAACCATCTTCCTATATTTCCATTTAGCCAATTATTTAACAGCGAAAATTAACAGCTTATATTTAATTTTAATAATCGTCTTCCTATATTTGCATTTAGTCAATTATTTAACGAAGAAATGGTTTTTCGATTTTTAATTGGCTAAACGCAAATATAGGGAGACAATTATTAAAATTAAATATAAACTCTTAATTTCCCCTCCTTCAGTTTATATGCAATATTAAGCACCAAACTTACTTTCATTCTAATACAGACTCTAAAGAAATTACAACTGAATTATAGTAGTAATACATAACAATTTGTGGTGGGAAGATAAATTTTACACCACATTAAATGATTGATTATTTACATATAATTTGTACGTATTTTTTTTTTTGGCAGTTTGGGGGATTTTAACAAATTTTAAAAAAATGATAGTTTTTTTTTTTGGTGCGTCGGGGTAGAGCTGGTTGTAATACCAAGTGCTGCTAGGGACCTAATACCCTTAGGGACCCTAGAGTGGGTAAAGGGGAAAGGGAGACGCAGTAGGCAGGGTGCGTTTAAGTCCCACATCGGTTCAACTCGTCTAACATAAAGGTCATATATGTAGTCGGGGCGGCTGAGGAGTCGTTTAAGTAATTATGGGATCCAAAAGGATAAAACCCGTGTCTACGATGGCTAAAAACAGACAATACCTCAGAATGTTACGTTATGCTATCAGAGCCGAGAACGACTCTTTCCGTTAGTAGGGAAAGTGTCACACCAAGCGCTGTTAGAAACCTAACACCTTGAGAGACCCTGGAGTGGGTGAAGGGGGAAGGGAGATGTAGTAGGCAGGGTGCGCTCAAGTCCCATATCGAATGGACTCGTCCAAAGTAAATGCCATATATGTAATTGGAACGCGGCCTTTGATATCCGAGAAAAAGTAAAACCCTATGTCTACAGGCGGTTAAACATGGACAATATCTCAGAATGTTACATTATAGTATCAGAGCCAAGGGCGTCTCTTTCCGTTGGTGGAGAGAGTGTAACACCAAGCATTGCTAGGGATCTAACACCTCAGGGGACCTCAAAGTGGGTGAAGGGGGAAGGGGGATGCAGTAGGCAGGGTGCATTTAAATCTCACATCAGTTAGACTCGTTCAAAGTGAAGGCCATATATGTAGTCGAAGCGTGACCTTTGATATCCGAAACGCCTTAAAAGAACAAAACCCTGTGCATATGGGCGTTAAACAAGAGCAATACTTTAGGATGTTACAATATGGTAGTTTAACACCAATTGCTGCAAGAGACTTAGCATCTTGATGGACCCCATATTAGGCGAAAGGAGAAGGGAGACACAATAGGTAGGGTGCGTCCAACTGCCACATCAGTTAGCCTCATCCAAATCGAAGGCCATATATATAATCGGGGCATAACATTTGACATCCAAAACGTCTTTTGAGTTACTATGAGATTCTAAAAGGACAAAACCATGTGCATACGGACGACTATCAGGGACAATACCTTAGGATGTTATACTAATAAACAGGGTAGCCCTCCCCAAAACACCCACATGCATATAGGTTGGGATTTTCCTAACCCAACCCGCCAACCCACCTTTTTTATATATTGTTCTTACTTATAATATTTATTCAATTTACACTTAAAATATTTTTTTTTATTTTTTTCAATACATAAAATAAAATATTTCTTTTCATAAATTTAATTAATAAAAATACATTGCAACTTAAACATAAAATATTTAATTCAAATTTTATATAATACAACTTAAAGATATATAATACACTTTATAAGATTGAATTTAAATTAAATATAAACCAATCAAATGATCAACAAATATTTAATATTAATTAGATTTATATTATGATCAAATTTCATCCACATATTTTTTTATAAAACAATTTTAATTTTTTAAAAATTTTAAAAAAAGGTTGGCAAGTTGATCCATACTTAAATGGGCCAACTTTTGACCAATCCAACCCTCATGTTAAGCCCATATTATCAGCTCTAGTGTTAGGGTATATATGAGGGGAATATGTGCTGAAAACAAGTTCAGCCAGAGAATCTTCTGAACTAGTTGAGAAAATTATATTAAACTCGTTTTTGCCTTGGAAAGTGTAACATTTTGGACAAAAAAAAATTCAATATGTATCATTTGAATAATTTTTTTAGTCTTCATAGGGTAGCAGTAAAACATCCGATCTAAGATGCCAATTTCCTAGCCAAGGTGCTAGCTATACACTTGGCTACTGGTTTAGGTTCGCTAATAATTATTTGAGTGCTAGATTTTAAATTTAAAACTCCTTGCCAAATTATTCACGGCTGTTGACATTAAACAGGGAGTCCTCACTTAATGGTTTACAGCTTTAAGCAATCTTAAAGTACGAAGTATTTTTCCCATAATCAAAAACCTTGAAGCTCTCAAATTCCGATCATAATCTATAATTGGAAAGCAGGTACAACGCCGCAAATCTAATCCAAATATTTCCTAAACCGCTCTTTCAGATGAATATCCTACAGAATATTAACAAAAGAAGCAAAACCGTGAAAATGGAGAAGGAAGAGGAGTAAGAAATGGATGTTGGTCCTATTAATACAGACCAAAGCACGTTAGTTCTCAGACGACGGACTCATTCCAGAAAATACCGAAGTGTAGAATTTGTTGATATCTCGAGGGAATCAATCTAGGCACGGAATCTCGGTGAAATATGTGCACAATATGATATTGTCATTTCCCACTCGAACTTCTTTCCTGTCCGATAAACAGACTTGGAGAGGTCAAGAGAGAGATCATGCAAACTTAAGGCCCGGCTTTGTAGTGGGAAAAAAAAGATCAAGCGACAAAAACAAATCCCACAGCATAATATCTAAGATATATAAATCCAACTAAATTTGATTCTTTAGAATCTTGATAAAAATTACCATGGTGGATGAATACGTATCATGTTTCCAACTTCGAGGTTAACATCACTAACCCTTGGATTAAAGATGACGGTCCTTTCCTGGCCACCGCACACCATTCTTTTAGAGTTATCCGGCAACAAAAATTCCTGCAAGAACAACCATGCGACTTCAATCTATTTTCAAGCAAAAAGAGAGTATATGTAAAATGGAGGTGATCGTTTATCCAAAACAAAATAATCATCTTACGTACGCAGCAGCCCTAGTTAAATATAACATAACTGAAATAAACGCCAAACGCATATTGCAGAAGGCCATCATAGACCTCCAAGTAACATACAATAATTTGGAGGGTAATATTCAAGTTTTGATGACATTTAATACTTGACCTCTGTGTATTTGCAAAATGAGCAACAACATACAATCAGCTTTCCATCCAAGTATCTTGAAATTATTTTTACTTCAACACCGCCCAGCCCACCTGGAGACATATGAGAGAGCCATAAGCCACTCTTGTAAGCATGTTGCACGTGTCTCCAATAATAACTTAATGGTATTAGTTGTGTGAATTACTTTATGTACCCCCCAACTGCCAAAAATAAAATAAAATAATGAATGCCAGTTTCTGTTGTGTAAAGTCTAAAGTGTTTTTTTTTTCCGTCTGTCTGAAAGTGGCATTTTATTTCAACTGCAACGTAAAGGATACAAAGTAATAGTAAAAGTTTTACTATGCGGGCTAGCTCCAGCTTGTGACTTTGTCAAAAAGTTAACATCCCTTTCTTTTTCTTTCTGCATGATCCGCTGCAGGTTTCCAAATATTCCAGCTCTGCACCAATAGGCAGAGCAACGGTGAACTCAATCCAAGAATTATTTAAAATCATTTTTTTAATTTGATGCAATTATAAGGAAGGTACTACTCGTTAGATACCCAAAAGATTTGAGGGCTGTAGCATAAGTCCCTTCATCAGCCACACAGGAAGCCCCTAAAGCTTGCTGAAATCGATCAGCAATGGTCTGCAATTTCTTTTCTGGGAAAGCAATCTTCATATTTTGATCACTTACCTGCAGGGGGGAAAAATATATATATGTATGTATGTATTTAGATACAGTTCCAATTTCCAACAAGATATTAATCACCACAAGAGTAATCGTGAGATTCATAAAGAAATACCTCATTATCACTATTTGATCCACTATCCATAGGCTCAGGGGAATCTTCACCATTACTTCTGTCTTGCAAGAGGGATCTACTCCTAGTTGGAAAATGCTGTACTTTCTTTCCTCTTGTTCGACAATAATGTGGAAAATACTGGACCACATAGGGAAAAAGGGACACTGCAAGAATAAGTAAATAGATAGGTCAACAAATAACAGAAACCGTTCTAAAATTTTCACTCACAGAATGAGCCTTATCTTGAAGGTTGTCAACAAGGTCAGCCATTGAGTGCAGATTCAATCCACGTGCAAGATGTTGTTCTTCAGCAGGCTCAGTCTCTAAATTATTTCCCACTTCATCATCGTCCTCAGGATAAGTCTCAATTGAACATGCAGAAATACCAGGACTAACAGCTTCTGTTGTTTGAGGCAATCCATGAATCTTGACTGGCACACTTTGATAATAATTGGAGATCAAAGTGTCAGAGGGTTCATGCTTATTTGACAATGATTGCTGCAAAAATTTTGGCTTAGCTTTGCTCCTGATTCCTGCAATAGTCGTCAGTTTGATATGATACTGAATAGTTAAGATTTCAGTTAGTGTCAAATATCATTCTTGTAGTGCACAGTTAAGGATGCATTCTTTAGCTCAGAGAAAACTTTTTGCTTGAGGGCACAACAACCATGTCAACTTATTCTGACATGCATAGTACAGAAGAATTCCCTACAGATGTTAAAAATGCTGAGAACATCTAATGATGGTATCTAACCTGTCTTCCACGAGTGCCAAATGTGCCATTTTCTTTTCTAATTAATAACAAGTAAACAAAAGCAAGAAATTCAAATTCATGGAGGCAATGTGTTACAGCATCCTTATCCACAACTTATTCCGTGCTGAATATCAAGTTCTATAACTGTATAACATTCAATTTTGTAACACAACCAACAGCCTATACTTTAATCTGATCTTCCTGCTCCCAAGAAGAGCTCATCGGTTCACTGTCAAAGAAATGTACTACTCATGAACTAGGGAAAGATCAGGTGAAACCATAGCCCTATTTGTGTGTGAATTATTTCGTCCATCACAAAGTAGCATGCATACCATGATAAGTTGTGAATGGTGTTGCATAGTGTATTATCAGAGTATGGTGAATGGTGTTGAATAAGGGAAAGATCAGTTTACCGAGGGAACTAAAAATAAATTTAAGTTCTAACCAAGAGACTACTGAAAAATGGGAGGTACCATCACTGCATCTATTTGCTTTGAAGGGAGTATCATTGGATGCAGAACAAGACAAACTTTCTTTGACATGTAGTAATGCTTCATATTCTTCATTGACACGCCCAACTTGCTCACTCATGATAGAACAAGCACAGTATTTATAAAGCTCCCCGCCTTTGGTCCTAGGGCCAATAACGATACTTGGAGGGGCAGTTTTACCCTTTAGAGGAGACATAAAAGATGACATTGTTCACAAGAATCACGTGATGTCAAGACAAAGATTTCATATCTCTGATGACATAAATAAACATAATTTAAAATTACAAGTAAATTGTTCCTTGGGTGATAAAACAATTACCCCGTCTTCAGAAATTACTTCTTCATCACTCGAGTTGGCAGCTATCTCTCCTGAAAAACGGTTGAGTTCAACCTCCTCAAAGTCAGGCAATTCGACCTCATCTTCAAGCACAATACCTGTTGGTTTCTGATAATAAATGTTAGTTGAGTGTAACAATCAGTTAGAAAAGAAATAGGACTCTTAGTATGCCTTACCTCAAATGATGAACTGCTCTCATTCCCATCCAAGATTCGTTTACTGGCACCTGTCTTGTACTAAGAGTTAATAATGCTATTATAACTTTATAAACAACCTTCGTAGGTAAAGCTTGATACGAAACGCTATAAAGTACCCATTATGAGCAAATGCTTCAATCGACGATACAAATTCCCACCCACATTAGGTATATGCAGACCAAATAGTAAAGGATGATAGAGGAAAGAAATATATGGTCATGTAGGCCGTTAACAGTCAGATAGTATTTATTAACAAGGACAACCAGTGAAAGAAGTCACGAAGGGAAAGATACTTGAGAATTCAGCTACCTCTCAGAAAATCCAGCCGCACTGGAAGAGGCAATTCTTCCTAGGAAAAAAAAATTAAAGGGCTATTAGAAGATTACTGATAATGACGGTTAGATTGCATATGGCAAAATAAAAACAATGATATTTCCAAAAAACAATCCAGCAAAACCGCCTAATCAGATAGAATAATGCAATTATCCATAAAAAAAAAAAAGGTAGGAACGTGCATAATGAACCTGGTTCTTGGCAGAAGGTTCCAAAGAAACGGCGGTCTCCAGACAAATGTCGTCTGAATCTTCCTCCTCTGCAAAATTAATGAAGAAGCAGGTGATTAGCCACAAGCTTTGTTGTATAAAAGGAGAACCTTCTTCAAAGGAATTACCAGAAATACTTTGATCTGAATCTGGAATTCCCTGCAAAATTAAACGTTCAGTGCGGTTGAGCAACATCTTAGAATTTCCAACAATCCATTACATAGCAAAGGAGGCAGCAAAAGTAGAAGGGGGGCAGTGAGTTTACGCTAATTGGATTTTGCCTCCGCATTTTGGTTGCACACTGCCGCCACCGATAGACGATAGTTAAGGAATGAAAGACGCTATCAAAGGGATTTCTGATTCTGGCGCCACTTCTTCCCCCGTTTTCTGGATTCTGGATAGGAACAAGTGACAGAGTTGTTTTTTTTTTTTTTTATGGCTGAATATTTCTTTTCGAGAACGAGATCATTTTCTATAGTTACCCTTTTTGGTGTTGTGGGTCCAATCCTAGAATTACCGCTTTGATGCGATTAGGGTGCAACGTCTAAGAATACTTTTTAAAACAATAATAGTAACCCCATCCTGAAATGGTTTGACTTTTTTTCTCTCGTTAGATCGCTGATTAATTGATACATGCTTGAACCAACTTTTTATTGTTTATAGTTTATCTCATTTTGATTTCAATCTTTTAAATTTATTATGTACCTCCCTGACAGAGTGCTCCGCACAAGGATATAACTCATCCCCTACGAGTTTCACACATCGCCTCCCCAGGGATCGAAGCCACTACCTGGGGGTAAGTAGCGCCTCAATGCATCCCTGGTATCTGTCAGGGAGGTAACACCCGTTGGTGGGCGGGGGTTGTGCCCTCAACGGGGAAATCCAGAAGCAGGGTGTGTTCGTTACATTAAAATTGTTAGTCTCTGTAGTTTTAAAAAGACTTAAACTCGATGTTAACACAAAAAATTTTATTCATGTATCACTAACTCCATTAATTATAGTAAAATAACTTAATAACTGGAGAAGATAATATGGAAAGAATTCTTGTAAGATATGTTCTTGTAATTTTAAGTTTCTTTCTTGTTTTTTAATTTTTGTATTTTTATCTTTCTTAGTTTTGATTCCTAAAATTGTAAACATATGGTTCTGGTCCCTATAATTTTATAATGACTTGAATGTTTAGAGACGTTAATTAACATCGTTCAATTTAATATCAAAAATAAATTTTGGTTCTAAATATGTGGACCAAAATCAAAATCTATTCAAAGTACAGAGACTAAAGCAAAAATGGTCAATAGTACATTAACATTTTAAAGCTACGAAAACTAACAATTTTGAATAGAGTGAATTTGATAGACTAAAATCACCACTTTCAAATTTTAGAAATTAATAGATAAACTATGAGGCTAAAAAATAAGTTTAACCCTTGTCACATTTATGATGTTTGTGTGCCCCCAAAATGACTGTGGGCCAAACAGAACTAAGGCCCAATCAGCAAGCCTACTTGTAGAGAAAAGCTTGAAGAAGGTCCAACGGAAAGAATATAGAAGTCACACATGGGGCCACTCAACATAACAAACTTGCCACCAATGCCCTCGAAATATCGGATGTTATAGGGTTAGATTCGCAAATCCGACGACTAAACCTGCATTTTCGGAAAATGGGAAGACACACGATCTGGGATGTAGACCATCTATTTATTTGATTTTTACTTCACATTGTTGGCACTTCTAACACCAAATAACTACTTCTGAACACTCTTACACACTAGAGAACTCCAATTCTCATTGTATTATTCAAAGTTGATGAATACAATCATTTAATATGCTTCAGGCTAACTTCTTTGACATTTCTTTTAATTTTTCTATTGTTAGTGTCCCAGATTTTATCTTCAATTTTTGTTTTACAAAAATTTGCTCAAACAATGTTATTAACTTATTTACTTGATTTACAAACTAATATATAATTATATGCTCAAAAAATGATTTGAATCAGATCAGACCAAGGTCAAACGGAGAAGACCAGCCCAAAACGCAATCCATTAAGCGTTCCAATGGTCCAACACCCCGACGACACGTGAGGCAGCATCTGGGACTCATGTCTGTTGTCAATTGCCCCCAACATCAAACCAAGCAGTTGGGATCTGAAAATCCAACAACAACTATCTCAAGATCCTTGGAGGTCGTTGGATGCAGCCAACGTGCAACTGCAGCAAGCGATCGTCTATTTATTTTCACTGTATCTTTCTTTGGAAATATATCAGACTTGTTGTATTCAAACTCCCTATCTCTTTTATTTTCTTTGAGATGCACTATTTAGGCATTTGTCCTCTCCTTGATCACCCCGACTCTCTTACACTATCTAGCTTGTTTTGCCCATGCAGGAATACATCAATACAATCAATGTTTTCTAATTTTATTCTACTCCTCTTGCATTGGTGGCAACAGGTCAATCCATTCGTTTTTGTGCTGTTAGTGACCCAATTTTCTTTAACTATATTTATCCAAACTTTTTACAAAAATTGGCATAAACAATAATCTAATTGTACATTCAAATACTTAAAAATATATATTACAATTAAATAATTTATTTAACTTTTTTTAATTTATCTAGAAAATCAACTAGCCCCAGGTTGGATTTGGCATTGTGTTTGGGGTAAATGAAAAAAATCACTTAAATACTTGGAAACCTGGTTTGGGTAAAAGGTTGACAAGCATGCAAAGATTTTAAAAATTGTTTTTGGATTTAAAATCATGGTTGGGGCTCCAAAAACCGTATTTTGAAAAAAGTCCCCTTTCCACTTTTTTTCTACTTTTCCATGATCCTTGAAGGTATGATTACGGCTCTACCAAAAATACCCACCCTTTTCTTCTCTGTCTTTACACTTCCTTTTCCCCATTTTTTAGACTCCTTTATTAATAAATGATAAAAAAATGATGTGTATACAATTTTTTTTAAAAAAATTAACTATGCCTTTAAATATCTTATCCGTCAAAATTACAAGTAATGTTATAAAAATATCACTTTTATTTATTTTTAAAGATTCCATTTCTATCTACCATATTTTTTTTTATGTCAAAGAAACATCATATATTTTTTTAATATATGCATTTAATTATTAAATAATTATATAAATAATACATATTGATCTTACATATACATATATGTTATTTATTTATAACTTTAAATAAAAAATATAAATTAAATTTTATTTTTATGTAATTATAACATTAACTTATGCCTTTTTTGTTAATTTGCATATGAAAAAAAGTTATTCTTATAATAACCATGTAAACACTTTCAATACCAGGTGCTTGGGTAAAGTTTGTCAACAAAATAAAAACTTTTTAAACTACATATGTCTATTTGGTACAAGTAATTCGAGGGCAAGGGGATGAGAGGAAATTCTTTTAGGTTAAAGGGAAAGTGACAAAATGTGAAATAAAAAAGTAAGAAAAATTAATTAAAAGTTAGTGAAGTGAGGTTAAAAATTTTTTTAGTTAAAAATTGGAATGTAACAATAAATAATGGTTAGACATTTTAATTTTCGAGCATTTTTAAAAATTATGGAAAAAAAGCAGAAATCAGTCGTCACATTTTTAATAGGTTAAAGTATACTATCAGTTTTTTATGTTTACATCATGTTTTATTTTAATCATTTAAATTTAAAAAATGTATTTTTAGTCCATTAAACTTAATGCCGTTGTCTTTCTTAACAGAAAATGTTGACTCATCAAACTTAAATGATAAATATGCAATAAAATGTTGATACAGCATATTTATATTTTTTAATTTTTATGTATTTGTAATTTTAAAGAAAAACAAAGCAAGTTAAAAAAGGGGAAACATGACGTGCGACCATCTTCTTCAAAAATAGATACGCTGTTCTTTGTCTATTGATATATCAAATGTATTCCACTCCCTCCTATTTTAGCTCCGCCGCTCAAGACCATTCACTCTGAACTCTCAAAATCTGAACTATACACTGCATAAACAGTCACATAATATGGGTCATCATCACCGATAGTAGTATAATGGAGATTCAAGAAAACCAGCTGGAATCTTGGTCGTTGGGGATGGAAATAACATTGGAATGTGAGTAATGACTCTGTTTTCGTCCATGACTCAGAGAATGTTTCTATCCATATATTATCTCATGTTTTGTTTCTTGAGCTTATGTCTAATCATTTTATTGAAACAGGTTTCTCATGGAAAGAAGGGTAATGACTATTATAAAAAGGCTACTACCTTACCTTTATGCAGAGAACATTGGAAAAGAATTTGTAGAAAATATGCTTGCACTTTGCGAGGATGGGAGAAGGGAGCATGGTATATATTAAAAGGCAAAAAATGACTTACCTGACCAATGCTTAAAAAACACCCCGATCGTCCTTTTCTCTCAATACCTTCAGGATGTGTTGTTGAGCATCATATTAAAAGGAGAGGAATGAATTACGCACACATCATGTTATCGTTGTAGCAAGATGGGTCACAAGAAACCTAAAAGGCTCTGATTGGAGTAGTGGGGATAAAAGATGAGTCACAGAAAATCTAGAAGGCTGGAACAATTCGCAGAGATATAGTTGTTTTTTTTATTTTTATTGTTTTATTTTACACAATTTATAATATAAAATTTATTATATTACTAACTTAACATTAAATTGTAAGTATGCTTTGTCAACATTTTATTGCACATTCATTACTTAAGTTTGATGGGTCAACAAATTCCGTTAAGAGAGACTAACGGCGTTAAGTTTAAAAGACTAAAAGTGCACTTTTTAAATTTAAGGAACTAAAGTGAAATTTGATGCAAACATAAGTGATTAAAAGTATACTTTATCCTTTTTAATATTAATTTTTT
>QFDD01115446.1:0-10106 GCA_006871305.1 Vachellia collinsii
TCATGCACTGATATATGGTGGTAATATACAATAATAAAGTCTGTATCAGAAAGGTGAAGCTGAACTTGCCCCTCCACTAATTCCATTTCATTCAAAAGTAGCATTTTCAGAAGTTGTTTTAAGAGCCCTTATACTCTACATGAACCTTTAAAAATAACATTACACAACAACTACAAGCACTTCAAGGGTAAAGCGATCTCAACAGCGATGTTAATATGCCACATTGGAATTGTTCTTATCAGGAAAATGGCAATATTTACCCTGAGATGCACAACATTCATGCATGGCATAACATTAGATCAGTGAAGCCACTATGCATCCTAAAGAGTGACATGAAGCCCCTAGAAGCTGGTTGTCACTTCATCACTTCACCTTCCATTCCTCAACCAGAATAGCTAACCATCCTAATACATTAACAGCCAGCAGTTTTACATCCCTAAGCCTCAGAAGAGTAGCGGTTAATTTAAAAAATCCCCTTTAAAATCACAAGTGGAACTTCCCATCTCCGATATGTTACTAGATAGTAAGTGTATTCTCTTCATCAGGTGTCAAGACTAATCAGAATTCTCAACTTTTGAGGATCATGGATTTCATATTTGAGAAATTTATAAGCTGCACTTCAAGCCAAAATTGCAGCAGTGATATTACTGTTGCAGTAGTGTCTACAGCCACATCAGACCACAATGGCAGTCTGAAGTTTCCATATTGATCAGCACTTTCCGGCAATCAACATGTCAGAATCTAAAATCATGTGCAGACATTGCATACAGGGAAAAACATCTACAAGCCGATACCTAGCCTCAATAAATTGGAGGACCATATTTAAACATGTAATCAGATAAACACCGAACAAATTCCTCAGAGGAAGTAGACACTGTATAGCAAACGAAGCCAAAGTTTACGCTTAAAATCAAGGCAGTACTTCTAGAGTCAAAGCGAAACCATTTGATCCTCTGTTCGGCAGTAGCACAATTGATATCACTTTTAACGAAAAACTTATATTCCACGCACCTCGCAAAGGCCCCAGACAAAATTTTCTAATTCAAAAGATAGCTATTTCTTGAAACCAGAACAAATCAAAATCGGACGTGAAGACAAGTTGTACTTGGCCACTGAAACAATGCAATCGTCTCCCAAAACCCGCTATCGTCATAAAACAAAGCACAAGCAAAATATTGAGCTCTGAATAGCTAAAAAACTATTTAGCGATAATTTTTCATTCAAGAGATTTCACCATCAACAAGCCCAAGGGACAACAGATAATTATCATTTAAAAAAATCATACAATTAGGAAAAATAACTCCAGCTCAACCGAATCCCCTCCAACGGAAGGTCTGAAGTTCTTTGTTAAAATGATTCCTCGGAATTAAAATTTACAGTAGATGCATTTAAGCACAAATAAAGGGACCTGGATCCAGAGCAGCCAGAAAAGAAAAAGGAAATGGCAGGAAAACGTAACCTGGATCTGAAAGAAAACAGCAAGTGGACTGCACAAGGTTCTGCTGAGAGAGAAGAGAAACAAATCGAGAGGCTCAAAGGAAGGCATTGTGATCCTTCTCTCTCTCTCCCCCCGGTGTAAATCTCCACTTGAACCTCCGAAAGGATTATATATGGAAAAGAGTGCGAGAATGCAGTTGCTTGGGGGAATGAAACTGAAATGGCGGCGAGAATAGAACCGTTAGGGGTCAGCCAGAGGAATGGTGAGATGGTTTCTCTCCCTCCGTCGCTCTCAGATGACCTTGCACAGCATTTGAGATACGCAAGCGGGAGAGAACGGAGAAGAGTGTTTGGAAATGGAAAGAGATTGGGTGGGAGAGAGACCGCCTTATTTTATATTTGGAAGACCCTGTCTCTCCCATTTGACCACACAATTTCTCTCTCACAAGCTCGTTGAAATTTAAATCTAAGGGTAAACCGGAGGATAATTTTGTCCAAAAAAAAATGGCAAAATGTAGGAGTTCATATTTTCCTTTTTTTTCGGAATAAATATAGTTTTTAACATTTTCATTTTTGGAAGTTATATCCGTTAAAACAATGAGTATATCACAGAAATTACATATATTTGGAATTTGAAAAAAAATTGGAAAACCAAATAAACTCTTAATTGAAGAGAACATAAATAAAACGATAGACCCAGTGCCCATAAGAATTTGTCTTGTTGGCCGGCCTATAACTTTATTCAGTTAACAATGCTAATTGGGTAAGTTTAAATGATTTATTAAAGAGAAAACAAAATACATGGATACTGAATTAAGAATTGAGGAAAAATATATGTGTATCTATTTTTTAAAAAAAAATTATTATAAGATAGCTAGGAAAAAATCCATAGTATATGTTTTATTTTTAAAATAGTTTTCTGTAGTTTTAAGAAGTAAATAAAATATTTGCCTCAAAAGAAGCAAATAAAATATGTAAAAATAGCAAACACATAAAATATTTGTACGAATTTTAAGAATAAAAAACGGAAGAGGGAGCGTAATTGGATTGGTGGGTACGGAATGCGGAGGGAGGGGGGAAAAGTGTCCCGTTGGGATTGGAGTATGAAATGATGCTTTTTCGAGGATCCGAATATTACATTTCATCTTTGTGGCAATAAATAAATAAAATGGGGGGTTTTCGCGAATTGGGTGTTTGGATTAGGACTACGGACAGCCTTGCACATGCCTGCTTCTGTCTGTCTGCCCACCAAATGCCTCCCTTGCTTTTCTCCCCATGCATCATTGCCTCTCTCCAAACCTAATTCCTCTCTCTCTCTCACATTTTTCAGCTGTCACCTTCATTATTGCATCTCCAGTATATGT
Source organism: Vachellia collinsii (assembly GCA_006871305.1). Taxonomy (NCBI): domain Eukaryota; kingdom Viridiplantae; phylum Streptophyta; class Magnoliopsida; order Fabales; family Fabaceae; genus Vachellia; species Vachellia collinsii. Next base: position 2,802 of record QFDD01115446.1, read on the forward strand.
TTGATAACACTATGTAATCATTCCTAAAAATATTTTTATATAAATTAAAATAAAATTTTTTATATATATTTATTTTGAGTTACGTACAATCACTTTTTAAAAATTGATTTAAATAAACTTTTAATCTATTTAACAAATATTTCATGCAAAAGAGGTATAATTAAATTTATCCATCATATATATTAGAAAATAATTATAACAATAAATATATACAAATTAAAACAATTGTAAAACTGTGTAATTAACTTGTCTTTAACAAAAGTAAATAGTGCATTACTTATAATAAAGTACAGCTATTTACAAAATTTTAATTGCATTGAAACAGAAATTAAAAAAAAACATTTACAAGTAAACTATGACAAGACTCTTCTTATTTTAAATTGTGTAAAATAACTTAAAAAAAAATAATCCCACTCGAATATTATTAAATTGTGGTGTGCATAGAGAAGGGGGAGGCAATACCCGGCCACTTCATGGTACTTAGGCCCCTTCGAAGAATTGGTCTCTAGCTATGGGTTGTGAACAATATCCTATCAATTAGTTTCTAATAAATCCTTCAATCGTTTTTATAAACAATAACTATATGAATCATCTAAAATAAATTAACTGTTAAAATTAGTTTAGAATAATAAACGTAAGATATATGACTTTTTTTAAACACACCATTATTTATGAAAATTATGAGTAGGAGAAGGAACGATAGAGAAAAAAGATGAGGGGATAAATGGGATGAAAGATGAGAGGGACATACAATTAATTAGAATGAAGCATTCCTTGGTTTAATGAGGCTCAGGGTTGAGACAAATCGAATATTTCTTGTATTGAGGAGAGAGGACATTAATGGAGCTGAAGAGGAGATGAGAAGGGAAAGGAGTGAAAGCAGGAGTTAGGTGATGAGAACGTTAGGAAGGGAGAATGTTAGGTTGCATCCGATTACAGCGGGAAGGAGAAGAAGAGCAGAGTAGTGGGCTTCTCAGAGAGAGGGACAGAGTGCGCACGCGCGTGTGATGTAAGGTGACAAACAATAATAATGTAGTTTAAGAAAGATATGATATCATAATCTGGGTTTTTAAGGAATGGACATGTGCGTGTGGGGATCTCCCTTGGCGAAGCATCTTCTTCCCCCGGATTCCTTGTACCCTTTCTCGGATGAGGAGTGGGTTAACTGAATCGTCTAAATATTTTTTTTATTTTATAAAAAAGTTATTTTAATGAGTATATAATTTAAAATGAAGTTAATCGTTTAACCATCATATTTTATAAAAAAATATTTTTAATTAACAAATTGTTAGTTTAAAGAATATATATATACACATGTACCATTGAAAATTAGATGTGAACAGTGCAGAGCTAACATGTTAGGGTGCTTATTAATTTAATGGGCACTTAAACTGATTCCTATTTTTCACATTTACCTCTCCTTATCCTTTCTATATAAAACAAATATCAAAATAACGCAGTTGATCGAAAATATTACTTCCTCTAGCTTAGAATATAAACCTCAATTTGTAGTATAAATTACATTACAAACGGAGACTTATATTTAGGATATGAGAAAATAGTTAAATTTATTTAAAAGACATCAATGTGTGATATATATTTTTTAATTATACATTATTTCGTAAGGAAAACACATGGGAGATAATGGGTCAATTTTATTGCATGGTGATGATAAGTGGAAATATTGTATAAAAAAAAAAGAGTGGAAATACGTGTAATTTTGTTGGCAAGAAAAAAGAAATATGAGTCATTTGGAGAGAATGTGAAACAAGAGCAATCTATTGCAGGGAGAAAAGAGAGAGCACAAAATGTATATACATGCCTTTTTTGTGGTAATATCTATAGATAAGGTGGGATAAATAGGATGACTTAACATCTTACTGGTGTGATTGGTTAAATAGTTTCTTGCAAAAAAGTTCCTCTTAATGTACGTCATAAGATGATAGAGTCTTTGAAAGAAGGTTCTAAAAAAAAGATCATTGAAGATATTGGAGAAGAAGAAGCCAAAGAAATTAATTTGGATTCTCCAGATGTTGAGGCTAGTACCAAGAAGAGGAAACCTCCTAGAACTATAGACAATTACTTTGCTTCTAGGATAACTCTTAGTTCCCAACCAATCATTAAGAGTGCATTAGCAATGAAAAAAGCACAACAAAATCAAATGATGCTTTTGATTATGAATGATTATCACTTACAGTGACTGAAGAAATTATAACTGATAATAATGAATATTTTGAAATTAAGTATTATATTTTAATATTGTCAACTGAATGTTACTATTTTAATATAGTCGGTTTGACCTCAATTTGATCCATTAACCTTTGATATACTACCTCAACCGATTTAGTGCCAAATCCAGTTTTTTGAACTTTAATAAAAAGGATTGGAGTGGAATTTCGTTGGCCCTATTTATAAAGCATAGGGAAGACTTTTTTTTGCCTTCTTGATGAGTCACGTATTCAAATTTATTACATGAATGTAAACTTTTATCATTTACTAATTATTGTGCAATTTTTTTTAATAGAGTTGATGAGTAATTATATTTTAAGATATAATTAAAGAGATTTAAAGATTTCATTTATCAGATTACATGTGTTAAAATTGATTTGTAAAGAATACGTGATAACTTGTCTCATAGAAGTATATATTTTTATTTACCACTTCGATCCTTACAAGTCTATTACAAAAGAAATTTTTTATTCTAAATATATATAAGTGTACTTGTATTATTATTGATGAATCTTTTTCAATATCACTTTTATTTAGTTATCGTTATAAACTATAAAGACAGAAAGAGAGTGTTGAGAGAGGGGACAGCGATTTGTAAGCAGAGAGAGGAAATTTTTTTAATGTGTAAACCTGAAAAAAAATTATCAATTTAAGATATATTTACGGTTATAAACATCCTTCTTATACATGTGTGTGAAAATTAGTTGAAATAGGCATGCAACAGAAGTCAACTGGAGTGGTGATTACAAGCATTAATATCTTTATTAATTGCCTTGGATTGATTTCCATTACGGGCTGTTTGTCATTTAGAAATAATTAAAAAAAATTATATAAATCAAGATAAAAAAAATTTCCCACACTTATGTTAAATTACATAAAATCATCATATCTAAGATCGGAAATGATGTTGTAGAAGTCATCGTAATTGATTTGAGGGAAGCACCCCTATGATTGTAGTATCATGGGATTCGGAGAAAATGATCAATTTGCGACATCTCGTGTCTTGTGCACCACTTCCAATTTATATATAATATTAGCGTATGTATGCACTTATATTTATTAAAAATTAAGTTATAGCACTTTTTTAAAATTATCTTAATTACAATTTTTTTTCTGTCGTTGTAGTGACATTAAAATTTAAAGAGAAAATTGGGGAAAAATCCCTCATTGAAAAGTTAATTGTAAAATGGGATCTGTTCAGTTGCACACGTGGAAGCTCAGTTGCATATGTGGAAGCTCAGTTGCATATTGTGGAAGCTCAGTTGCATCTGTGTGGAAGGTCCCATTTTGCAATTAACTCTCCAATTGGAGACTTTTCCCCAATTCTCCCAAATTTAAATGCTTAAAATGTGATCACTCTTCGCACCGCGTTGTAAGCCATGTCAGATTTTCCTCCAATTTAACTACTTCAACCTTGCATGAGTTATAGTTTCAACTTATAGAAAGGTGTTTGGACCAAAAACTTATAAAAAGGGATTTACATATTCTTATAATTGCACATTACAGTGTCTCAACATGAAAAAACAGTAAGAATAATCGGTATGAGATTTTAAGGAAGTGATTAATCACTAAAAAATTTATGATAAATGAATATCATGCAATAACAAATTTTGATACAAGAAATAATAATACATCTATGTTATTCAATTATTATTAATTTTTCAGTAATTACACTCAATTGGAGCTTTATAGTGATTATCTTAGATAGTATGGCCTTTTCTCATGTGGATTTGTTTGGTGATGATGTTGAATTTCTCTTGTAATTATTACAGGAATCTCATATTAGATTCTCAGTTATAAAAACTAATCTCTTTTGATACTCATTGCACTTTTTTTTTTAACTATGAAAGAGATATTAGCAAACAATTCAATTTATTTTTTTTAAATGTTAAATCTTAGTAAATAAATATGGGAAAGTGACACAAAAAAAACCTGAAAAATGATAAATGATAGAGAGATGTGAGAATATTTCATAATGACAAATAAGGAATTAATCCCAAAATGAGATTTTTTAAATTGAAGGAACAAGACGAAATAGGAGATAAAAGATTGAAATGCTCTCAACCATCTTAAAAAGTTTCCAACCACCTCACCACCGCCAGAAACCTCACTGGCAATTGGCGTCATATCCTTCCCGCCGACTGCTATAGGCCATTGACATTCGGGGTTGGAGCTTCTCAGTAAATTGGTAATACCTAATGAAATGTTAATAGTTCATATATAAAACTTGTGAATGATGTAAAAGTATGGATTTGTTACTTAATAAATGAAAGTTGGTAATACTTAATGAAATGTTGATAATCCTTGTATAAAAATTGTAAATGAATTAAAAGTGTGGATTTGTTATTTAGTAAAACAAAGTTGATAATATCTAATCAAGTGTTGGTAATCCCCACGTAAAGCTTGTGAATGAGTGGAAGTGAGGTTTAATTACTTAGTAAATAAGAGCTAATAGTAGCTAATGAAATATGAGAAATGTCTTAACAAAACTTTCATAAGCTATCACCAATTGTTGTTTACCAAGTGATTAAACTACAATTTCAGTTCATTCACAAAATTAAAGGGTTACTAACATTTCAGTAGTTATTACCAACTTTCTTTTACTGAGTAGTAAATTCATACTTTCATTTCGCTCACAAATTTTATATAAGGATTACTAGATAATACCAACTTCCCTTTAGTAAGTAAAAGATCTACACTTTCAATTTATTTACAAATTTCATATAGGGATTATCACAATTTCATTAGGTATGATCAACTTCCCTTTTTGAAGGAACTTCGCCCCAAAGGTTGGCGGCCAATGGTTAGTGGCTAGTCGCTGAAGAGATCTCTAGTGAGGTGGTCGGAAACTTTTTTAATATAATTGAGGGCATTTCATTATTTTCCTTCATATTTTGTCATTTTCCTCCAATTTAAAAAATCCTATTTTTAAATTGATTCCTTCTCTATCATTATGTAACCTCACACTTCTATCTCATTTACCATTTTTCACGGGTTTTTTTGTGTTATTTTTTTAATACATATAAAGAAATACGAATGAAACAATTGTGTTATGATGTTGTCCATGCCTTAGAAATACCATAGCTGAATATGAATATGGACCTTTTTAATTTTTAAAAAAAATACTCTCACATACATATAAATATACCATTAACTATCCAACTAAAGCTTTGAATAAGTTATAAATAATATGATTTTTAATATGTAGGTATATTCATATAAAAATGGCATTTTTTATCTAACGACAGAGAGGACTGTTGCAAAAAAAAAAAAAAACTTTTTTATAAGAATAGTTATCCTCCCAACCGAGGTGAATATGTTTGAGGCATTGCAAAGCACTAATTGAGGAATTTGATTGAATGACAATATTTTTATTAAGAATGTAAAAGCTAGCTAAATTTTGTGGAGATTAAGGAAGCTAATTAACTGATATATTTTTTATTTTTTTTCAAAATTAATTTTCCTGATTTATGGAATGATAAATAATCTAATGATATACATAAGTATTTTCAAAATATACGTTATAATTAAATGATTCATTTAGTTTTTTAATCATTTTAAAAAAAGATAACTGACTCTTATATTCAAAACTGGATGTAGTATAACAATTGGATTAAGCTGCTCTCTTAATCATTGGATCACAACAACAAAAAGAAAAGAAAAGAGATGGTATGTATTTTCAGCAGAACGTTTATCTTTAAAGTTAGTTATCATTATAATATCATCTCCCTGTGTATACAAAATATGATCTTTAGTTGAGTTAAGAAAAACAAATGGTAAAGGTGAAACTAGAGTAAGGGAATTAAGGGAGTGATTAGAAAATGGTGTTTAGTAGAGCAAATAAGAGGAGACCCATATTGAATATGTATGTCGCCACCTAATTTAGTTTTGGCTTTTGCGAGCTATTGCTCTCCTCCTAATGGCTAATGGAGTACCACTCACCATGTGGCCCCTCTTCCCATTTATTACTTTCTCATCTTCTCAATCTATCTTTTATTTGCTTCCGACAGCTTTGAGGTTTGAGAGAATTACAAAAAAGATATTGAAAAGTTAACAACTGACAATCATGCATTGATAAGTTTCAATATAAGAAATGATAAAATGTTAGTAATTTTTTTCTCAAATCATCCATATTGTTTTCACATATTGAAGGAATTTCCATTAAATGGTAGTTACATACAAAAATAAAAGGAGGATAATTTAAGAAAATTAACAATCATCTGTTTTCACATTAACAATAAGGGGGAGTATGCAAGTGAAGTATGAAATTCGAATGTGAGGGAGAGAGTGAAGAGAAGCAAAGGGTAGGAGAGGCAAATTAATGAAGGGTTTGTTGCACGTTTGAAATCAAAGGGAAATTTTGGTTGAAAAGGAAGGAACAAGGTAGGGACCAAGTTGAATGTTACTACATGATGACCCCCAAAAGGTAACCCACTTGCTGCATGCAAGGTGCAAACAGGTGTTATTGAGTGAGTGTGGGGTCTTTCTACCCACCATGCCTTTCCTTTGACACTGCTCATCAGGGATTTTCAGTCTTTTACACGTCCTATCTATAAACTCGGATTCACTCCCACACCTCTCCTACAAAAACTAAGGATATTATTATTATTAGGGTTAATACAATATTTAATTCTTAAATTTATATTTTAGTTTAGTTTTAATTCATCAAGTTTAAATTCAATTGTCTTGATCATTTAAATTTAATTTTATTTAAAATATAAATTCTAATAAAAATATAAATATTTTATCTTTTGAAGGGTTAAAACTATTAATTTTAAATTTAAATAATTAAAATTAAAATAAAGATATATTTAATGAATCAAACATTGTATTCAGTATTCACCTTGTTAATACTTACTCTATTGTTGATGATACCATGTACAGAGGAGAGGGGGGTGACATGACATGCTGCGATACTCTGTCTCTAGCAACGTGCGAAGGCTTCTTACCAAAAAAAAAAAAAAATCCAAAGCCCTGGTTGGTATAAGACCTATGTCTTCTTCTCTGACGTCGTCTTCAGGACACGTTCCAAAGTTTAGATTCTAAAAGGGGGTTACAAGGATAACAAACTGAAAA
>QFDD01115449.1:0-12741 GCA_006871305.1 Vachellia collinsii
AGCCCAAACATGGAATTCACAGCTAAAGACTTTCGCGATTCTGCTATCCCTGTAATTTTTTTTTTGTTCTTTTTTTCCATGAATGCCTTTAAGTTGCAACATTCCGTGTGAAGCCAAAGAACTGGAGGCTTTCTTCTTCTCTAAGAATTTTTTTTTAAGTCGTATGGTGAGAATTACTGTGCTTATTTTGATTAGGGGATGTTGGCAGTTTTTTATTTTGTTTAATGTCGCAACAGAGAATTCCTTTACCATTTTTAACATTTCCTTTCTTAATTATCAGCTCATCGATGACATATCTGCTTGCAACTGCTTGCCTATCATAGTTGGGGGTATGAATTATTTCGTTCAGCTGGGAATTGTGACAATTGTTGCTAGGAACTGGGCCAACTTTTCATTTTTTATGTTATTCGTTTTTGGAAATTTTTATGATGTCCTTATATTGCATTCTTTTTCAGACTGGTTATAAGTAGACAAAGATGATGGGTTCTATATGTACTTATATTGCATTCTTTATCATATTTTCTTCCTATGAAATTCCTGTCTACAGTCACAGTGAGAATATGAAAACTTTGGTGTTCTGAAACTTCATTAACTATCCAGTTTGATTTGTTGCTAAATTTTTTATATGAATTGTTTAAATTCAGTTTGGCATGGTTACATGCATTTCCCCCTTTTTTTTGCAGATTAATAGCGACAGAGTTTTGTCAGCTTCTTTTACTCCTATTCTTTAATCACATTTCCTAAACAATCACTATTCATTGTTCCCCTTCTATTGTTTATATTTGGTATTTTTGGCCAAAGTATGCTGCTGGTATTGACATCAAGTGAATCAATGGCCTGCCGCAAGCCTAGAGTATAATCAGCATTTGGATCATAAATATCACAGGCTTCATTAAGTAATCTAGCATCCACCATGCAATCCACCCTCATCATTGCTATTGGTGTGCCCCCTTCCTTTCTATGAAGTCTATGATATTTATATAGCTATCTATGATACTTTTCTCCCATTCTCCCTCTCTCAACCTCTTTAAACTTGCATTATCGGTGAAACTTTTCTCATGGCCGGATTTGTGAGTAACTGAGAATTTGGCCGTAGTCATTAACATTGCATAGTAAAGACCAATTAAATGAGATCTTCAACTTAGCTTTGTTTAACAGTTTGAGGGGTTTGTTATGAATTTTTCCCGGACCCATATGTACGAATTTAATTTCTGGACTCTTGTATAACAATTTTGTCATTTAAGACCACACGAAATTGAAGAGAACTTACCCTTGCCTTGTCATTGATGGGTCTGAAACAAGTATGAAAGCAATGTCAGAGTTTTTATATGAAAGCTTTGTTCATACAGAAGAGGATGCTTAATCGACTGCAAAAATTGTTTGATTGGACTATACACTGCGAGGATTCCACAGAATCATTATCAAGTATCCCTCTCAGTCCCTTTGTATTTCATTGTTTATGATCAACAAATATTCACCTGAAACATATAACATATAAATGAAAATATAATTCACGAAATTATCTCGATAACATTATTTGATTCACCTGAAACATATAATAAGGTATGGTTGGATTTAGAATCCACCTGTCTGCTATTATAAAGACTCAAGTGTTTTGATTTTAATTACGATTCTATTCTTTATTTCTGTCTGTTGGCCTTGCCATGGTCAGGCCTGTGGAGATAGGGTGCTTAGAGGAATACATGAATGGGAACAGCACAAGATGGGTCGTAGCCACCGGAAATGTATTTCTTTCTTTTTTTCTTTTTCGATAGATCGGAAACGTATTTCTAGTCTCAAGAATAAATCACGTGGCCTTTGTTGGGTGAAACAATAGCCGCAATATTATTATTAGTTTGCAACATTTATGTTTGTCTCGCATCCCATTTTGTAGCCTCTATTTCCCTCCTTTTTTCTCTTTTCCATTATCTAGCATGTTACCACTAATTCAGCTCCTACATGGGGGTGATTAGTGCTCATTCACTCCTTCATAAAAGTGCAAAATTTTGCATGCTACCTAATCGTCAAGCATTTGATGGGGAGATGCCTGTATATCAAAGATTCGCTTGAACAAATACGAATATACCATCCTCACTTTTTTTAGGATGGATTGAAAATAGTTATGCATGATATTAAAATGGGTGTAAGTAATCTATAACCTTTATAACTTTAAAGAAAATACTTAATAATTTACATGCATTATCTAGCAGTGAAAAACTTATAAAGGTTGATTGTTGTCATTTTATAGGATTTCATGGAATGCCTTTCATTTTAATATATTTATTTGATATGGGACATGTGAATTGTTTTCTTAATTGAAATTAAAATGAAATAAGTTTAGATTTATAAGCCTTCCACGCATTATGGAGGATATTTTTTAATTGTTGAATGTTTGCAAACTTGTCTTTGAGGAATTATTTAGAAATATGTAGTCTTCAAATAAATTTAATATTGATAGTAATGTTAGAAAAACACATGGATTGTATTCCATAAAGAATGTAATGATAAATATTGTATGATATACTCTGTTAATGTTTAATAATTCATTTTAATTGCATTTACTAAATGTATAAATTTTGAATTTAATGGATATATTACATCAACCCGCGCATCGTGTGGGGGAGTAAATTCTAGTATACTTAAAAACTCTTCCACCAAAGTTACTGTTTATAAGATAAAGTTTTTTAAATTTCAAAATTCCCGCCACAAAGTTCCATCGTCATCTTTCACTCTCCCTTCACGCTGTCCAAGGCCTCTTTCTGTTAAGAGATATCCCCATCGTATCAAAAGGCTCCCTTCCTCCCCCCTTCTCTCTCTCATTTCAAATGTTCTTCTTGACGAAGATCAGAAAGAGGAGAGGGCATTTGAGCGTTGGCCGTGGTCGTATCGGAAAGCAAAGGAAGCATCTGGGAGGTCGAGGTTAGGCCATAGATATGCACCACCACCGATCCTCTTCGTGGATTACCTCCTTCTATGTACAGGTATAAGATGGCTTCTCTCTCCCCCTAGCTATTTTTTGCTTCGTTAATCCACCGAATCCACTTGACTGCTATTTCTGCTTCTCCCCGCTTGCTATTTTCTGCTTTTCCTAAGCATTGTGATTCAGAGAGTCGACGATAGAGTTTACCCTCACTGCAAGAACCTGATCGCAATGCCTAGCTCGCTTTTCTTCTCTCATGAGGCGGTGAACCCCATCAAGCTCCGATCCAACTCTCACCATCTCTGCCACCGAACCTGATCCATGCACCCAATATATAATAAAGGGCTGTTTTTGGCTTAAAAGTTTCAGAGTGATTCACATGTCATTGCAATGGTAAGTTTTACAATGGCATTTAGTGCTATCAAATGCTAAATCTGTTGTGTCTAAATTATTCTATTTCAGCTCCCCAAGGTCTTGGGTTTCAATTCTGTTGAAAGGGTATTATTGGATACCCTTACCGAATGATGGAAAAAACTGTAGAATATGAGCTCATTTGGATTATAGTTCTGCTAATAGTACTACACATGGTACAGTGCACTTTACATTGCTTCATACATAACGGATATGGATGTTGCCTCATCTTTTTGTAGGAAGGGTTTGCATTTGCTCACTGCACAACCTGCAAGGCTCCTTATTATCTGCGTATTCATGTTGCTGCTGATAGGAAATGGCGAGCCTTGAAGTTTCGATTCTTTGTTACCAGAGACATTATGTTTATATTTCTGCTGTCCAACTTGTAGGGGAACTGTTCCCGTTGTCTTAGCCATAAAGATACCTATCCTTTTCTACCTCTTATTCAAAACCTTATTTCCATTGTATGCAGGTCATTACATCACTTGCTTATTTGGTTTATCTTATAGATGGTTACCAGCTGCACTGGCTTCGTCTTATCTAGGGTTTTGATAGTGAGCTTCGTCTTATTTGGTCTTCTCTCACATTTGTTTTTTCATTTTTGAGTATTTCTCGTGCCATTGACAGGTATATAAGGTTTAAGGAACAATATTTTCACCCTTCATTGGAGAAGACAAGGCGTTTCTGTCCTCATGTTCACAATATGGATGGTTTTTTTGTTGCAAAGGTATAAATATTTATATCTCCTACTAAACATTGCCATTTGTGTATATGAATATGTCGGGAGAATTTTGGAGGAACTTTTATACATGAATAAAGAATGTTAATAGAACTTATCATGTTGACCATCATTATTAATTTATTATCTCATTAAATATTTTTGTGAAGTTCAGTCATCCTCTGTCTGAACAATACATAGATGCTGCGGACAAAGTTTTGTCAGAACTAGATGTATTTTTGTTTTGTTTCATTTCCATTCCATTCTGCATTTTCTCAATTTGGCATATATGGCTTTATTTTCAGCTCCGTCAGTTAAAAGGTACAAAACTTACTAAAGAGAGTGCATAGCTGTGATATTATTTTCCTCCATCTAAGTTATTCATTGTGTTTTGGGATAGTTACTGATTTAGCGCTATATGTAAGTTAAGTAGCTGAAATCTTTAGGTTCAAGTATACACTCCCTGCTTGAGGTGTCTGTTCTTACACATAGTGCCAGTTTAATTTTCATATCATATCACCAGTGCTAATTTTAAAATGTGTTGATGGAACGTCTTCCAGAAGCATTGGCGGTTGGAACATTTAATGAGTTTAAGTCTATGCATGTTGATGAGATGTCTGTTGACCCTGAAGAGAAATCAGCTATGGAATTAGACAATGAAAATTAGACAAATCAAAACAGGTTTAGCGCCTCTATGAAATGATAGCTCAATTCTTTTTTATGTTAAATATCTGGATGATAACAAGGCAATTCTTCTTATTTAATTTTTTTTAAATTATCGTTTCTGCAGTCAATCAAATGGTTGGAGGACAAAGAATGCTTATAATGTCGGTGAAAAAGAGCAGTGGTGTATCGTCACTTTGGGATATGTAAAGGCCTTTTCTAGGCAGTACGCTGCTGAGCTATTGTGCAATTTCCACTTCTGTAGTCTGACTGAGTTTTATGGTATTGAACAGCATGTTATCTCTCAGATTTGCTGCTGCGTATTTCAATCTGTTTCTTGGTGTGCTAGCTGCCAATATACATGACTTTCATTCCTTATATTGTTTCTAAGCCTTGTGTGTTATTTGGAAAATGCATTAAGCGCATATCAATGTGTTAATTCATTATTTGTTCATTTGGAATTTTGCATTTGTAGCAAGACGGTATTTTTTTCCCCTTCAATAAGCATAAACATCATTGTTATTAAATACTACTTATTTGCTTATTACGCTGCCATATAATTTTCTGTTAGAATTTTTAGCATTGTGTTTGACAATGTGGTGTTTTGCTGGCAGATATGGCCCCACATTGAAAAGTTCAACGCCTGGGTATTGACATAAGATGCACATCCTCTTTTTCAGGAGGCCGTCTATCTCAGTCTTCGAAGACCAACTAATGAGGCTTGATCTATTTTTCATTTTCCCTCTCTTTATTTCATTTTCTTATTTTAAGAAAGCGAATCCATTTTGGTTGATAGATTAGGATCCTCATTCCAGTGATAGAAAGTGATAAATATGTATGCTGTTGTAATATGAAAGATTGATATTTCTTGGTAGATAAGAATTATTGTAGTTCAATGCTTGAATGAGACATGACGACTGAGGCTCAACATGTTTTTTGCCTATCATGGCCTCACCCTTATGGTTAGAAAGTTTTAACCCTTGTGTCCCTAAAGCTGCTCAAAAACACGCACAAACCTCCTACTCTATAATAGGTATTCTGCATTTCTGCGCATTGGGGAGGCTAATAAGGCATAAAGGAAGGGTTATTGGAAGACGTTACATGCTTTGGAATAATAATTTTTTAGTATATGGAAGAAGTTAAAAAGCAAGTCCATGGTTTTCTAAGAAAGCTTGATGTTATAACTTGATATCTTTACGAGGGATATTATCAAATGGAGATAAGGTAATGTTTACACAATACTTTTCCTTAAGTAGTAAACTGCAAAATAGTGTGTCAGCCAATGCTTCACCATATTTCATTCTCTTTGTTGTGGCATTCAAAGCATGGTAGTATTTTGATGCAGCAAATTGCTACTCTTGGTAGATTAAATGTTTCCTTGGACTCTTAGGCTGTTGTTTTTCTTCTCCTCTACTTTGTACCCAATTTTGCATTCACTCATTACCATTGAAGAGATAATTAGGCATCAGAAACTATGTCAGTGCTGCTTGTAAGATTTTTTTCTTCTCCATATGATGTAATATTTAGTGCATTCTCTCCAACTTTTTGTACTCTCATGTCATTGTTCAATTATGAATGTATTGTGCTGAATAAAGATGATAATGTTGGAGGTATTGTGATCACTATCTTTATGACGGTGCTGTGGGTTTATTTCCCTCCTTTTTTCTCTTTTCCACTATTTAGTATGTTACTAATAATTCAGTTCCTATTCTGGTAATTATTGCTCATTCACTCCTTTGTAGAAGTGCAAAATTTTTGTCTGCTACCTAATCATCAAGTATCTAATGGGGGAGCTGCTTATATATCAAAGATCTGCTTGCACAAGTAGAAATATATTATCGTCACTTTTTGAAGGATGGATTGAAAATAGTTATGCATGATATTAAATTGGGTGTAAGAAACCTATAACTTTAGTAACTATGAAGAAAATATGTAGGAATTTACATTCATGACAATGGAAAACATATAAAGGTAGATTGTTGTCATTTTATGGGGTTTTATGAAATACCTTTCATTTTATTGTATTTATTTGAATATGGGACATGTAAATTGTTTTTTTAATTGAAATTAAAATGAAATAACTTTATATTTATAAGTCTCACGTGTTAAGTAGTAGAGGATACTTTTTAATTGTTGAATATTTGCAAATTTATTGGTAAGGAAATATTTCAAAATAGGCAATCTTCTAATAAACTTAATACTTAAATGTTGAATGAACATATGGATTGTATTCTATGAAGAATGTAATGATATACATACATTGTATAACATATTCTGCTAATGTTTAATAGTTCATTTTAATTGTACTTATTGAATATATAAGTTTTAAATTTAATGGTTATGTTATATCATTCCGCACATGGCGAGTAAACTCTAGTTAAACCAGTATCTTGTGGTCATGAACTCCAAGCTGTCGGTGGTAAGCACGTTGCTCTTTTTCACATTGGAAGTCAGAAGTTGGAAACAAATGTAGAACATCTTGGCGTGTCATGTGTGTACTTTCTTCCATTTCTTAATTATCTATAATATTATTATTTAATTTTCTTGGGCCATATACAATATTAATCAATTCGAATCTAGGACAAGCTCAATCTCAAAAGAAAGACTCAATCAAGATAGTTCTCTTATTTATAAGATTTGATATTGAAATTTTATTTTTAAAAAGTACCAGATCCGTTTCATTCCACCTAATTCCAATGCTTTTTCTATTTCCGTTTACTATTTTTTTGGTTAAACAAACACTAATAAATAATTCAGCCTAACAAATTTTTTGTTGGTTATTCACCAACTCTATAATTTCATTTAAATATAGTTAATGTTTGTCGAAGCATAGGAAAATCACATTTATACAAATTAATATAAAACTCATCTCATAAACGTAAATCATATTGGAAAAGTAATTTTCAATGTTAAACCAAATAGACATATACTGTACGTGTGTTTATTGAACAAAATAGGTTAAAAGTCTATATTTAAAATTTTATTAGTTAGAAAGATTTAATTACTTTTATGCATAGAAAGTAAGAGTATTTTATAGAATTTTACATAAAAAAGAACGAGCATTTGTATCTGGGTCATTCCCTTCAATAAATTTTTTAAGCATAGTCTTTTCATTCATTTTCCCTGTAATCAATATATAACTTCTGTTCTTTTTTACTATAATGCATCTCTAAAATAGATTGAAAGATAAAATACAATACAATTTAATACGAACAAAAATACAATATGATTATGGAAATCTCTTATATGTGTGATCCATAAAAATACAATATGAAGAAAATTATAAATTGAAAGATAAAATAGATTGAAATTTTATACTCCTTCATATCAACAAAATAATTCACCAATACAAGAATGACTTGTTCCACAGTATAAGATAATTAATACTTATTTTTCAATCACACCATTTTAATTAATAATTAAATGTAACTCATTATAATATTCTCTTTCCTCCACAGCCTCATCTATTAGTACTTTTTATTTTTAATAAATTAATTAAAACGATTTATATTATGTACGTGAATACTTAAAGAACAACGGTAACACTTGTTAAATAACACACAGGGTAAGTATTATTTTGATTTATTTATTTATTTTTTGGGCTTTGGCCATATTTAAAAAATTGAAATCCAGCGCCTGCTGCTCTCCTGAGATGCATTGTATGAAAGCTCTTCTCTCCTCGACTCCGTGAAGAATCGATCGTACCATTTCTTCTCAATTGCAGCATTTTCTGAAGATTTCTCATATCTGGTGACGCATGTCGCTCTTTCCATCTCCCTCCGTCACTCATTCTCTCTCTTGTTGCTCGCTTTCGTTGATCGGATCATTCTCTGTTTAAATACACTAGATCTAGGGTTAACCGCGCTAGATTCTTCAAATCATTCTTTTCCATCTTCGACTAACTGGAATTTTTTTATTTTCCTGTTTCACCTAGGTCTTTGCTCTTGGCATTGTAAGATTGAGCTGCTTCGTTGTGTTTCATTATCTGTAACTTTCGATTGTTATGCCTGAATGAGGTTAGTATTTGTAGCTTCACCATTGGGTTATAAGTGAAAGCATTCGAGTGTTTTTTCCTTTTTTCCCTTTGTTTGTAGTTTTTTGAGGTTTTGAGAATTTTTTATTGATACGAGTTGATTAGATCCAGGTAAGACTGTTCAGAAAGCATACTGAAGATGAGTGAAGGTCAGAAGTTCCAATTTGGAACCATTGGAGCCCTGGGTTTGTCAGTGGTGTCCTCTGTTTCCATAGTCATTTGCAACAAAGCACTTATCAGCACACTGGGTTTTACTTTTGGTGAGTAAATTTTACATTTCTGATATTGACAGGATATTGGGATGCCGGTATCTGTTTATACAATACTTGCGATGTCCCTGACAAATTGCATTCAAAATATTTTTGATTTTGACTTGATAATGTGAAATGAGAAATGATGTCATTGCCCTGTTAAAATTATGTGGATTTCGATGGTAACTGTGCTTGTTAAACTGGGAAACGTGCTTGTATTTTGAGGGATGCTTGATCATTTTAAATATCGCATCATTCGATAGTTATGGGCAGTGATAGGATAGCAACCAAACACCTTCACTAGCGATGTTGACTTCTGTCATCATTGTTGTTTCAATTTTATTGCTTATTTACTTTCCCCCTTGGTTTCTGTTAGCGACTGATCTGCTTTATTTTGTTTGTTATTTAGCTACAACTTTGACAAGCTGGCATCTTCTTGTGACATTTTGTTCTCTTCATATGGCATTATGGATAAAGTTGTTTGAACACAAGCCTTTTGATGCAAGAGCTGTGATGGGATTTGGGATACTAAATGGGATTTCCATTGGCCTTCTGAATCTTAGTTTGGGTTTCAATTCTGTTGGTTTCTATCAGGTATAATTATTTGGTCACTGGCAACATGTATCTTTCAGGGTTCAGATTTATGTTTTTATGTACGTGCTGCATTGATCTTATTTTTCAGAAGCCATTAAATATAGGGCTTAACTGAGAAATTCTTTCACTGAGTAGGGTTTCTGAGAATCTTTATTTTGGAACGCTTGGCTTTTTAAAATATTTGGTTGCTTTTCAAACCAAAAAGAAAAAACACCCATACCACTTAATGACAAGACATCTGTACAAGTTTATTACTTTTGTTTAGACATTGGGTGTCTTTTTCCATGTACCAAAGGAATGGAAATAAGAAATAAAAGCTTTACAGTTAATAGAATTACTATAAGATTGTAGAGGATGCATGATCCCTTATATTTGAATCCAGAATGCTGATATAGTAAGCCTTACATAACATGATCGGTGTGTAAACGTAATGTCTTGTTGATGCTATCTAGTATTTTTATTATTGCCAATTCTTTTTGTAATAGAATATGAGTTTACTTTTTTTAACAATATGATTTGTTTGTTTTAAACATATTTGGCTTTTTTTTTTTTTTACCTAAAACAGGTTTTTGAACATTTCTTTATCCTGCTCTCTTTCTCCTTCTATTTGTTAGATGACGAAATTGGCAATCATCCCATGCACCGTTCTTTTGGAGACTCTTTTCTTCAGGAAAGTGTTCAGGTAAGTTTTGATTGTATTATTTTCCATAATTAATGAAATTTATATCTTTATAGATTTCCATTTAAGCTATGAAGTGCTCTTGCCTATATTGGAGTAAAGAATTAACACCATCATCCGTAGTTTGAATTTTTAAATATTGAAACAGTTATTGCTTGCAGTGAGAAGGGAACAAATGGAAAATTCTTTCGACAAAATTAATATTCGAAGTAAATAATTGGCGTGTTTCCATGTCCTCATCTGGATATAGTAATAACTGGCATTAATTATGTATATGATGTTTCCTTGGACTGTGTCTTAATCCGTGAACCTTCTATTTACTATTTAGCTCTTGGTCTTCCAAAAGATGCATCATAAGTCTAACTACTATGACATTGTTTTACTAAAAGGACTCTGGTGTATTATCTAGATTGAGCAAAGATGTCAAAACTCAAAACACAAGCATAGTCTGTTAACATTGCATCAGCACGCAGCACTAAAAACAATTTTAAAGATCCTTATTAGTCAAATCAAGTACGTCCTATGAAGTGGGATCCATGAAAAACATGGAATGGGAAGCTTGAAATGATGAGTCAATTCATGAATGAAAAAAATATTTAACTCTTTTGGGTCTGATGACCACATTGTAATATTGCCATCTTGGACTATAGGTAGTTAGTCTTTCATTGACTTTTGAATACCATTAGCCTTTTTTAAGATGATGAAGGAGCCTAATGAAAATTCTCCTCTTTCAAACCTGGCAGCCTTCTTAGATTCTTTAAGACAAATCCTAAATAACTTGTAAGTTTTGGAGTTTGGACACATGGTGCTGTCGTGCTGAATCAATTCTTTATGTCTAGATAGAACACATCAACTCTAAAACCTTACATGAGGTTATTTTGTTGCCTTCTTCCCTCTAAAGAATTTGCTTCGTTGCTCAGAATGGAGTTTGATTGGTAGTTAAGATGATTGTTTCTGAGGTTGCTGATTAGTCTATATGCATTATAAACTTGTAGGTTTTGGCGATTTTGCATTTCTCTGCCATTTCAGTTGGCTTCTTTGATTAGACTATGTACTTTACAGATAATATGTCCATAGTCCATACTGGGCTGTCATACTGAAGCTTTTAACAAAAGCTGAGGAAATTCTTGTTTCTGCATGTCTGTGTTTATGCAGATTTTCTGTCAGTGTTGCTATTAGTCATTAACCATTTTTGTTGCTTTAATCGTGTTGTTTAATTTATTATCCAGTTATGGTTATGTAACAAATATATCTTCTGATATTGCAGTAGGACAATCCAGTTTTCACTTATCATCCTTCTTCTTGGTGTTGGGATTGCTACTGTGACAGATCTGCAGCTCAATGTCTTGGGTTCTATATTATCTCTGCTTGCAATTGTCACAACTTGCATTGCTCAGATCGTATCCTATGACCCATTTTCTGTGGAATCATCACTGACCTTTGTTTTTTTCTTTTTTTATATTAAATGTTCCATACAATTACATCTAGGATAGAAAATCTTTAAATTGAAAATAAGCCAATCCGCACGCTTGAATGTCTATGCTTTTAC
This sequence comes from Vachellia collinsii, assembly GCA_006871305.1. Lineage (NCBI taxonomy): Eukaryota > Viridiplantae > Streptophyta > Magnoliopsida > Fabales > Fabaceae > Vachellia > Vachellia collinsii. Next base: position 11,819 of record QFDD01115449.1, read on the forward strand.
TGAAAACTGAATAGATTGCCTCTGACTTGTTCATTATATGATGGTCTGCATGTGTCTGATTCTGTAGTTTCTACTTTCTAATAGTTCTTGTTGGAAAGAACCTTAACCGCTTATTTTTAGATGACCAATACCATTCAGAAAAAGTTCAAGGTTTCGTCAACCCAACTTTTGTATCAATCATGTCCGTATCAGGCAATGACTTTGTTCATTACTGGCCCTTTTCTAGATTGGCTCTTGACCGACCAGAATGTTTTTGCTTTCAATTATACCCCCCAAGTACTGGTGAGTTGGAAATAGCCACAAGTTTTCTATGCCCTTTAACCCATTGTTCCATACAGGACATCATTATATAACCATCATTATGCCTTTCTTGCAGTTCTTCATTGTGCTGTCCTGCCTGATCTCTGTCTCTGTAAACTTCAGTACATTTTTGGTTATTGGAAAAACATCAGCCGTCACATATCAGGTTCTCGGACATTTAAAAACTTGCCTCGTTTTAACCTTTGGCTATGTTCTGCTTCATGACCCATTCAGCTGGCACAACATTTTGGGCATCTTGATTGCTGTGATTGGTATGGTTCTGTACTCTTATTACTGCACTCTGGAGAGTCAGCAGAAGGCGAGTGAGGCATCAGCACAATTGTCTCAGGTAGTTTAAACTAATTTCTTTACATACTGTGTACCTGCATGCGTTTATTTCAAATTTGGATTGGAGTCACTTCTTTAGGGGAGTGCATTGTGTGCCCTTCCGTTTTTTTTCTACTACTCCGGTCTTAAATATAAGCTACCGATATCTATCTTAATGGTATTAAAAACAATCGGTTAAATGTTTAATTAATTAAATTTTTACCGAAAAACTATTATTTTTCAGATTTGCCCGAATTAAATCGTTTACCTCCTTTTATAGTAAATTGCTTTGTTTT
>QFDD01115451.1:0-11860 GCA_006871305.1 Vachellia collinsii
ACTCACATGCCAGTTGTCAGACATGATAGGAGATCCTTATACCTTATTATAAATGAGTCAGTGGCGGTGGGTGGGTGGGTTACCCTCCCCGTTGGCGGTGGCTCATCTCTCGTCGTTAGATGTACCGTACGTGCCATCCATCCAATGGTGTAACCAAGATTCAGTGCATTGAATCATGGCTGATCATTTTGCCGCAGCTTCTAAATAATGGTAAGGGTCGATGATGATCATCATCACGCCTTAAAAACCATTATATTACCTCTTGTATTGTCTAAATGTTAAAAAAAAAAAAAAGTTAAATACACTGTTTAATTTTAAAAATATTTATATTTATCATTATTTTTAATTAATTTTTTTGATTTATAAATTGATATATATAAATAAATATTTTTAAATAGTATATTTAACTTCTTTAATCTCTTCAATAAAACTAAGCCATACTTTTATATATATATGGTAACAATTCCCTTTATGAACAGTTAGTCAGTAACGGCTCCTTCCTGAGCTCCATCAGTACTGCATGTTGGCTTCTTATACAGTTCTTAATGATGTGACGTCTTTGTGAGCTTTTTTTTTTTTTTGGACAAAAACGTCTTTGTGAGCTAAATCATATGCTTTCAAGTTTCTTCCTTCTTTCGATTTCAAATTTTAAAACTCCCTCTTTCATTTCAAAATTCTACAGTGACATGATTTAAGCCACCTCCACCAGCCTTTTTTCTTTTAATTTCCATTATCTCTCCCCGTCCCCCCTTCATCAGTTGCTTTCCTTATTTCTTCTTCTTCTTCACACTTTTGTTCATCTTCGCCGGTTTTCATTAAGTTCATCATATATTCCCCAGCGTACGTTGTTCACATCATTCCAAAAGTTTCTATCTACTGATATTTATTGCTTTTCCCTTTAAAAATCTGTTATCATCACCAAAAATACATTTTAAAAAAGGATTATAATCAACAGGAAATAAAAATTTCGAAAATAAAATATTACTTCCTCTGTCAAGCTTGGACAAAAAAACTGATCAAGTCCTGGGTACACGCTTCAACTTGGTAGGAGTCATCTGTTTCCCCCTGAAATACATCACAACTTTCTTTTCATGGCATAGTATATGAATTCTAATTCACATGCCAACAAAAACCTCAATAATCGATCATATCAGCTTTGTATATATTAATTGTAATCATACGTATGTTTGAGACAACATAAGGAGCATTCTAGATGGAGTGATACAAAACCAGCAGGGGGGGGGGGAGATGTTGTTGGCCACTTTTTCACTTCATCTTTAATTTGAACTCATCTACCATGTACTGTTCCATCATTCGTGGCCACCTTCTGTACATTCTATAGACAAGAAATTTTTTACTCTGCAATATTCTATCCCACCGTACGTCTTTAATTACAATGATTCTGTTGTACTCTATTGGTTTATTGATTCGAAGACATATGAATGAAGCATATTTTACTGAACATGTTTGCAACCTTTTTAATTATCGCAGCCAGCTTATTCTCCGTTGGGGGAAAAAAACGCATGCAGGGGCAGGCTCAGAGCATATAATTGAAGCTTTTTATTAATTTAAAGGTGGGAAAGAGAGAGCCAATTATACATTACAATCTGTAAATGGTCCCCAGGTGTGTGGCTGCACCTGTTTACGTGTTTGTATGTGCACGATTCTTTCATCTGTTACCCAGTTGGGTCATTAACTTTGTGTTTGGCCGGTTGCGCAAAATCATTATGCCCTCCAATAATCGTCAGCCTTCAACTTTCCGTCATTTCACCGTCACCCTCCGATCCAATCGAGAACCAAGAAGAAGAAGAAGAGAGTGTATGATTAAAATGCGGTAATTGGCGTAGCAGATCATATTGTTGCCAATACTGATCTCAATATACTGTAAGACGTGTTTCATGCAGCACCAAAAACCCAATATACTTTGTTGATCATTGACAAAGAAAGGAGACGAAAAGAAAAGATACTTCATTTTTCTGCTAAAAAAGAAACCAAGATATATACTTAAATGACAGTTAAGGGATTTGAGCTGACTTACGATATGAAGGACCACCTCAGCTGTGATTTTTTTTGCTTTCAAACGACACTGTTGGTTACAATTTACAACACGACATGTGGGTGTCCTGGGCTATATTGTCTTGTGCTTGTATTTAACTATTTCTGTCCTTTTATCTGGGTGATTCAACGGGACGAAAATAACTGAAACTACAGTACAAGGATAATAACAAAGCAAACAACATAAAGCAGCAAAAAAGTTCCTAAGCCACAAACCTGCCATAGTTTTGGGTTTTAAATTCTGAGTGTTCTGTGCAAATCTAAGCAGGCTTTGTCATGTATTAGAGAGCTAGGGAAGGCCCAACGAGATACCACAATCTCAACAATTATTCTTAACTCCACAAGAAGGGGAAAAAAACTCGAATGTTTAGGGCCCAAGAAGATGTGTGTGGCTTGCCTGATTTTCCTGCTTAGTGGTTTCCCCCAATATTTGGTTGAGAAAAGTATATACGGCACATAAAAAGAAGGGAAGAAGAAGGGGAATAAACAGTTATATATATACGAATGCGTGTTGGCGAATATAATATCATGACCAGTCAATGAGAGGCACTGCCACTGCCACAAAGCACAAAAGAAATGAAAAAGAAACGCACTTCCTAAAGCGTCTTTTGCTTTGCTTTCACTTCTTCGGTCTTTACCAGCGAAACCCAATAAAATTCCATTCAGTTTTACTATTTCCTTCATTCCTCTCACATACACGTGCAATCGCTTCTCACGTGCAACCTCTCCCCTGCCCACAAACCCATCCTATATACATGCGTAATATATCTTTCTGTTGTTATTTTTCTTATATATTCCCAACAATGCTACTTCCTGGTTCAGCCTTCTTGGCGCAATGTTATTTTAGTTGAATTTTGAAGGATCAAACAGTACACTGCAGTATATTTCAACTAGAGAGTCTTTTGACCTCTTCATTAAGACGCTGTTTACCTACATATAGTCCACTTGATCCGGTGGGATAAAAAGTGCACCTGAAAACAGCAGGCCTTCCTCGTTTTAAAGTTCTCTTTTTCCCATCCTATTGTTAGTGACCAACACTTTCAGACCAACTTAATTATCTCACTGCGCCACAAGAAATGGTTCCAGCTTTATATTATTTTAATATATTTGTTCGTCTTGCAGTAATTTGAATCTTTATTGATCGTCTCTGCTCTAGGCCCTAGATGCCCGAAACAGATGTTTCTCAACCTGCCTTTTCTCGCGCAGAGTTCTGTGTTTGAGGCATTTAGTTTTAATTTAAATACCCCTCATTCATTTTTTTTTTTTGCCAACAAATACCCCTCATTCATGAATGTGAACACGAGCATGAATACATGCATACACTAAGATTAATTAAAATAGGCAGGAGAAGGTTGAAGAAAAGCGTGGTCAAACTTTAATGAGAGGCTACTTTAACCTTACAGGGATGTAGCACGCACGATCCGACAAGTAGAAAAGACACGAGGGTTCTTGGGCAAAGGGCGCGAAATGTTCATATTTGATATATGCAGTGGGAAGCCCCACACTTATTGTGACCTGTGAGGGGCAATAATAATGATGGCCAGAATTAGGGTTGTAGTCTGAGGAAGAAGCCAACAAGGGAGGGATCGAAATGAAGGGAAAAGGAGAGTGGAATCCAAAGAGAATTGCGAAAATGTTAATCAGATGATGACTACTTAAAGTGGGAAAAGGCAAAGGTTTCTGGTCCGAATAAGAAGAAGTATAGAAGCCTTGATAGAAACATCTCAAGTAACATTTTTAGCCAGTTTGCTCCCACATTTCACTTTCATCGGATTACTCATATCCTTGTATAGTCCTTCTCTTGATATCTATTTTTCATTATTTTGCTCCTATCTCACATCTCTCTCTCTCTCTCTCTCTCTGTAGTTTCCCTTGTTTTTATTGGGGGAAGCGTCTTTTACTTTTTACCCTACTGACAATTCATTAAAACATTGAGGCAGAATTATTGTCCATGACATGGGTATGATAACCTTCTTTTCCCCATAAATCACAGTAATATACTAACTCTCTTCGGTTGAAATGATAATATAATTATATATGAATAATGTGATGGGGGAGAAAACAATAACGAGCACAATCATTCTAAGTGGAATTTTTTCTTGGGCAAATAGACCTGATTAGCTGTCAGCTGCTTTATAGTATTTATCATTCGTCTTTTCATGGGGTTTTTGAATTGAGATGCAAAGTATTCTGTGTTGCTTGCCGGTACATGGAAACCATTAATGAGCACTGGGTAGAGAAAGCCCTAGAGATTTTTGTTTGCCTGAGCAACCTAGTCTAGCCTAGCTTCTTATTCTCAGTTCTCAGCTTTTGACCCAATGGAACTGTGAGGAACTAGTCTCTCTTTCTCTCCCCTCTCCCTCTCTGCCACTGGCATTTATGTAACTGAAGCATGCAGAGAGCAAACACAGAAAAAGGAGGGGATATGAAACTGATGGAAGAAAAGATCCCAAAATCGAAAGCAATAAATTGCGCTTCACCAATGGAAACGAGGACAATACAAGTTAACCAGAAGGAGCAGTTTGAACATTAAAAGTTTGGATTCAGTTGAACTTCACCCACACCACAACCACCCTCCATCAATGGGGGTTGGGTGGAGAGCAAAGATATAATATGGGGCACTAAGTTATATGTACACAGAATCACAAACAGTCGCAGGCACGCACACACACAAGTATCCATCAATATCTTCTGCCTTTGTCTGAGACTCAAAATTAAGGATGGGAAATAAATAGATTTAAGAAAGAAAAGAAGATCAAACAAGTTGAATCTAAAAGTAACTAACAAGTCGAAGGAGGCATGAGATTCAAGCCCAAGTCATCCTTTTCCAAAGCGAAACGAGCCTTGCTGGCGTCCGATGAATTGGTGGGATTAAAACCGTACTCTGGGTGCACCCTTTTCTTAGACTGAAGCGATACACCAAAGAGCTTGGTCTTGCAGCTGTTACTACTAGGCTGTTCAACTATGGTTATGGAGCTCTTCGATGTGTTGGTGGGCGAGTTCCAAATAGGCGGTGTTTGCTTATTGTTCATGGAATAATACCCCAAAAGCTGGTTCAGGGGCCTTTGCACCATGGAACCATTAGTGGTGGCGGTGGTGGTCATGGGCGGAGACAGAAAAGAGGAAGGGTAGGAACTGCTGGGAGGGACTGGTTTGACATGGTTCTGAACGAAGTAGATGATGTCATTATAAAGTTTCTTCATGTGGGCGAGCTCGGACATGAGCATGTTATTGCTTCGTCTGAGCCTCTCGTTGTCCTCGGAAAGAGCGCTGAAGGAAGAGTTGTAGTTGGCGCCGTTGATGAGGGAAGAAACAGGAGCCGGAGAGGTGAGCGGCGGGGAATCACACCAATTGTGTTGGTCGTCGGAGTCGCTGGGAGGAGAGATGCTGAGCCTGGAGGGAAAGGGAAAGAAAGAGGGGACGCCGACGCCGATGCCGTGGTGGTTCTGATGATGATGAGGCTGGGCCGTTTTCCTGCGGTGGATCTCGCACAGCAAGTGCTTCTCTCCCTTCTTAAAGAACTCATTGGCAAACTCCCACCTGTCCGGCACAATCTTTCTGAAACCCTAGTTCAGTTAAAAAAAACACAAGATCAAACGGTCAGTAACAAGAGCAAAAGAAGAAAAACTGAAATTTGGGGGAGGGAAGACAGTGAGATATAGATAGAGGGGAGGATGAATACATAGGTGTTGAGCTGGCGAACGAAGCTGGAGAAGTTGTTGTGCTTGAAGTAGTTGGGGAGGAGGTCGCGAGCGAACTCGGGGGGACGCCAGACGATGAAGGTGGTGTCGTCTTCACCCCAAGAAACTATGTGATCGGTTGCGGGATCGTCGACGAGCTGGTAGGTCTTGGTGAGGAAGGGAGCGGGCACGGACTTGTGAGAGTCGAGGGAGAGCAATATGCCATCGCAATTGTCCAGCACAATAGCCATGTCGCTCGGCCAAGGCAGGTGGGGAGTTATGTCGTGATATATCAGAGAAAGCCAGAGAGTGGGGGAGTGTGGGTACTTAAGGAGAGGGAAGGAGGGGGGGGGATTGGGGTCGTCGTATTCCTGTGTGTATTGCGATTTGGCAAATGTTTTGTGTCTTTATTTATTGGTCTCTAATTTTCCCGTCCTGAGAAGTACCCCTAGTAATAATACGCGCGCGCGCCCACAAACACATATATATAGAAGATGAAGGTGGGGTTGCTTAGAATTGGAAGGGCGGAGGGGAAATGTGGGATTAGGAGTGGATAATAAGAATGAGGGTAATTAAAGGGGGGGGGCATATTTTTGAGGGAGGCACTCCTCCTCGGGTATGTAGTGAGAGAGAATAAGTGTCTGTCTGTCTAGGACTGTGAAATAAGGGCCTTTCAAGACAAACCCGTGACTCTCTCTCTCCCTCTCTCTCTCTGTGTGACACAGAGACATGGATCCATTCACCCACTCAAATACGGGGCACGAGCTCAAGCTCAAGAAGGCATTTCCCCCATTTTGCCACTTCTCTTCCTCTCCTAACTTTTTGGTTCCCTGCCTCATTTTCAGAAACTTGTTCATTATTTCCTTCTCTGTTACATTCTCTTCTCCCATTATTAAAACACCTTTGCTCATGCATTCATTCATTATGGCCTCAATCGATCAATTATTTTTGTTCGCTTGATACTCAATTCTGAATAATTGATCATTTCATTAGTATGTGAATAAATGGAAAAGAAATTAATTTTTGTTGGGGGAGATGGATGGAGGAGAGTATGAGCTGAGGAAATTAATTTTTATTGGTAATGAAAAGAGATGGGAAGAGAAAGAGAGGAGTTGAGGGGAGTGAAGGGGAAAAGGAGCGCAATGTTGGAATCCCGATCCAAAATGATGCGAAGAGAAAAGATATTTTAAGACAAAGCGCTTCATCGGACTACGTGATCCAAGCCAATGAATCTCTGTGACGACAGTTCTTCCTTCTGCTTCTTCCCCTTCTTCTATGCATCATCCTATCTGCTCCTCCCTCCCCCATCGCCTTCTCTCTTCTCAAACTTCAATATATCATTTGTGGGTGCGTGTGTGCCATGGCTAGAGACACACTCTCTCTCTCTCTGCGAGGACTCTCGTACCTTTTACTCACAAGCATACAATACCTCTCTCCCTACCTACCACTGTTCGGCTTTCCCCTTTACTTTTTACATTGAGCCTCCAACTTTGGCTCTTCCACACACACACCCCCCCCCAAATTGCTGACGTGTCCAGGTGTTTGAATTATTCTCCCCAAAAGTTCCCCGGCCCCCTTTCCCTCCCCAATCCATTTTCACCTTCCTTTACATTATTATTCATCGCTCATGCAGAATCCAGCAGAATATATGTGCATCCTCATTAATTATGCCACGAATCATTAAACTGTATGTCCGCTTTGATAGAATCACTCCTTAATTAACACCGCAATATTTATATTCCCAACCTTTGAACCCCTTTTTTTCTAGGGGATTAACGTTGGCATGCTCATGTTGAACTGTACATGTAATAAGGAGTGAGAATGATGAGGGTGTGGGGACATGGAAGGATATGGGGGGCCAGAGCAGGGCAATGGGAAATGGATATGGGTAATTATTTGGGTTAGATACTGAGTTTGATAATGTCTGTGTTTCTCATTATTGGAGTATCAAAGCTAAACTGCCCCGGGTTCCCCACCCCCTCTTTATAATCATTCCTGGCTTTACGATTTTCTTCACTCTCCTCATGCTCCATGCCATCCCCGTAATTAAAAATAAACATCACACATATAATAATAGCCCTCTCAAAAGTTTTTGCAACCCCAAGCTGTTTAGCTTCCGAGAGAAGCTAACACACAACTTTTCTAACGGTTCCCCCCAAAAAAAGACGTGCACTAATGCCCATTAACCCGCGTTAAACGATATCGGATTATTTGCAAAAGGCAGGTTTGGTCATTTCTATGTTTCTCTTATTAATTAGCTAAGTCAATACGGTGCGCACGCAGGAATCACTAAAACCCACCGCTGATTGCTTATCATCAGTACTATGGTTTGGTCAACGATCGTACGCATCCCTCAATTTCCCCAGCATTGCATGAACCGTACGTCTTTGATTTAAGCCCAATATGGACACAATTAATGTGCTCTGCTTGATCTACCCTCAAATATCAGCAAGTAATCAGTTCATGACGTGGCCTGTATGTATATTAATTAGTAGGATGCATATCTGCCCAAAAAAAAATAATAATACTTATTGCATTTCCTACTTTTGGCTATATTACAAATTGCATTAAGCAAAGGACGAGAAACGGTACAAAAAATAACATATATATGTGTGTGCATGTGATCCATTTCAAAAAGGAGAACAAAAGTCCTCTTTTGGAATAGAAAAACGGATATACGGAGATGAAGAGAAATTTGAAACTTGAAGACTAGCCAGCCTGCAACAAGCCAACAATTATTCTCATCGTTAAAACCTCCACCATCACTATGATCCATATATACGCGTATATATAAAGCAGTGGTTAACAGTGAGGCCATTAATTAATTGCTTATTATTATTTGATTTTGTGTGAATCTTCTCAGCTGTAGTCGTGTCTGGTGACATTTTCTTAATGTATGAAATTTGGCAGGGCATGCACTACAAGGTCCCTGAGGCATAGAGCTGTAGCGTGGCAGCGGCTGACATGGAGACAGACATTAGTCCTTTTTTATTTTTTAAGCGTATCTCTGCTGATGCTGCTGTGACACACTCTCTCTCTCTCTCTCTCTACGCATATATAAATATATTGCCACTCTCGTGATCCCTCTTTTGTTGTTTTCCCCTTATCATCGTATATTTATTACTCCTACCTTATTCCCTTCTTCATGTTACATACATCTTTATGGGAACCCTTCATATTTCCCCTTCTCTCCTGTGAATCCCCTTTTCTTTATTTACATATACACATCTTCGTTTGTATATCATCCCATGCTTTAACGGCAACATTATTTATGAACTAGCTACTTCACACGCACGACAGAGTTCATTTCCACGCAACGTTAGTTTCAAAGATATTAAATGTTACATCCGCATTATTCGAACTGGGTTGTTCCAGGAATTATAGCTCCTTCATTGTTATTATGGCAGACAATGTGTATCATAATATCAATAATCATCATATCAGATCCTAATTATGTGATCATCAGTAGTGGAATGATAAACCTGAGATTAGGTGGGGTTCACACGTGTATATACAGAGAGAGAGAGAGAGAGCGGGGGGTGGGCCCCCGTGGGGTGGTAATTAATGGGTGAATCATGCAGTATGATTTTTACAGTGTTTGAATTGAGAGATATTGAATAGAGAAGGAGGAGGAAGAGGAGGAGGAGTTATTAGCTAGGTTTAATTGAGGACGGGGTGTGAGGGAGGGAGGGCCCACCACAAGAGAGGAAGGAAATCTAGAAAACAAAGGCTGATTTTTTCCCTCTCGAGTTGTCAGCAACTGAGGCAGATCCTAGCGAGCCCACCACAACATATGGCTACAGAAATTCACCCGCCAGATAAAAACACAATGCTTCATAGCTTTGCCCTCTCTCTCTCTCTCTCCCCCTCTCTACACGTTGAAGAGGGAAGAAGATTCTATTCTAATTTCTAAAACGCAGTGAAAGGGAAGCAACCCCACTTCCCATCACATGACCACCGCCGGTACCTTTCAAATAAAAATCATATTTGTTATTATTGGACAAAACTTCCCTCTGGGAATTTCAAGGAGCGACAACTTCGAACTCAGACCGAATACGGTTAAAAATACCCCCCCCCATGAAAACCCTTTTCTTTATTCCTCTAATTCGCTCCTCATCAACGTTATCGTGACACTGTCTATGCTCCATCCATCTTTATGATGCTGTGTTAATTTCTTAATCAAACTCTACTCTCACAGATCACGAACCTGCCTTTCTTTTATTTCTTTTTCAAACCTTCTGAAGAAAAGGAATCAAAATCTGTATTCTATACGACAAATTAAGCTACCCAGTTTCTTTCTTCTGTCTCTTTCCGCGCTCTCTTTTGTCTCTTTCACTGACCCTTCTTCGCCTTCCACATAATAATATATTATTTCCTACCCATCCATCCATAGATACACATCAACATGCATGAATGGATGTTTAAATTTCAAAAGAGTATGGAAAAGACAGCGTGGGTCGCATAGAACTTTGTTAGTTTTGCAGATAATTAACGTGGTTCTGGAGAGTAGGGACATGAGAAAGTTGTGTGAAACAAAGCTCCTCGTTATATAATTAATAGCTTACACGTTCGTTTAGCTATGAGGCAATACAATTGCTCGATAAAAAGGAAGGGTCACGAGGGGCTGTATGAATCCTGCAAAGGAAACGGCACTCTGATACATAAGGTTCCAGACAACAAGTCCGTGTTTGTCTTTATTCTTTTGCACTTAATTTTATACCAAACACCCACCAGTACTGGCTAATTACACAGCCTTTCTTTGTCCTCTTTCCCCTGTTGATCTGATTGGCATGCATCTCGTTCCTTCTGCTACCTTCCATCACATTACTATTATTATTATTATACTCACTTTTGAGAATCTTTGACAAACACTCATAAATCTGCAGGATAATCGACGGTTGCATTTTCATTTGAGTTTTTGAGCCTTTACATGTTCTGTATTTTTCTGCTACGAGCTTCGTAGTAACTCGCCCGAGGGCTGCTGGATTAAGAAACTTGGCCGTTTTGTTATAGCATTTGAAAAACAAATTTATGTAAATTAAGATAAAACTCCTATCATGCTTACCTTGTATATTTTAAATCACTTAAGAAAAGTATATCCCACAGCTGATCGAAACCACCATTGGTTCTTGCTGGCATCTTATACAGTGATTTCAAAGGCAACATCAATTTTTTATATCGATTGATTCGAAGTCGTGTTGTACTCCATGAATGTACCAAGCTATGATATGGATATGAGATATCTCCAGTTGTCATGCTGCTCAATGGATCAGTGAATAATATCAAGGCATGGCAGTGAAAAGAGATTTATTATGCCAAATAGTCAAAATTCTTATGAATTCAACATGTACTGATAATCTGGCTGGATTCTTTTTTTAAAAAAAATATTCGAAATTTGTTTCTGTTACTTATTCAAAATTTATTTTAGACTACTTTTTTATCTGCATTTTTTTCTTAGTTTAAGGAGACTTGAGTGGAGTTAGTGACAAAATAATGAGTACGGGCTCTTTCTTCTTCTTCTTAACATCATCATCATAAGTTATGCGTTAATATATAGGAAGAAGCACATTAGTTTTATTACAAGTTTATTTAGGATATCTGAACTTTAGTTTCTTTATTATACAATCGTTACAGATTTATTTGAAAATATAGAAGACGTTAAACAGATTAATAGTAAAGCTCTTCGTGTATCTAGTTTTACTTTTCATGTTATGTTCCCTTCAAAATTTACAAGGATTTACTTCACAATAAAAAATTTAAAAGATATATATGCTTCACTCAACTAATATCGGATATACTTGTTCCTACATCCGATAATGATTAATGAAAGAATAATTTGAATCATAAATATAATATCTTAATTTACTTTACCTCTTAAATTTATAAATTTTTTTTAGAGTATTCAAATTGATTATAGGTGGTAAAAGGTTTTAATCAATGAGTAGTTACAATATACATTGGTTGTAGTTTGGTATATATAGAACCAATAGATAGATGAGTGGTGTATGGTCAGTGAGATATATATACTAATGAAGGCAATTAATACGATAATGTGTACATGGAACATAAGGTTTTCCATGCAAAAGTTGAATTGGCCTTAAAAAAGAGGTTGAAAAGCAGCTTCC
>QFDD01115453.1:0-16729 GCA_006871305.1 Vachellia collinsii
TCACTCAATTAATTGTAACAATTGGTGAATTGGAAGAAGAAGAAGAAAAAGAACACCCGACTCTTAACTTACAGTAATACCATTCATGGCAAAACACTCCAATGAGGATAAACGCTCCAAGCTTTTCGATCAAAGCTAACAGGAAATGCAAAGAGCCAAATAATTAATGGAAAAAACATATCGAAAAGGGAATCATCAAAAGTGAGTCAAGGAACGAGAGGAAATGGAAGAAGACTAATGAGAAGATGGTGGGCCTCAATGCTTGGGATTTTTGAAAAGCTAAAACTTGGGGAGCAAGTTTTTCCATTTCATTCGTCTCAGAATATCCACAACAATTACGAAATCCCAAAAAAACAAAAATACTGCCTTTATTCGTTATATATATTATCATTATTATGTTGTTTTCCCTGCGTTGTATAGCATTCAACACTTTATTAGTTTGTGAAAATAAGCTAAAACTCTAGAACTTGGGGAGCAAGTAGCTTTATTGGGAAGTAGAAATAGAAAATAAAGAAAGATAGATAGATAGTGGGGGTGAATATATTCTTTGAATATATAAAAGCTAAAACTTCTGAAGGTAAAAAAACTTGGGGATGAAGTAGCTTTGGTGTTTCATTCATCACAGAATATTTGGATTTACCAAAAGGTATTAAAAGGAGCTTTCCACTTTGCCTCCCTTTCAATAGCATAATTGCTTCTCATCATCTTATCTATCAGTCTTCTTCGCTTCTGTGAATAGGGCCACCTGCTATGAGAAAGCACACTCTTCTGGGTCCCAATGACATTGTTGGTGCTCCAAATTCAGTTCTGATCCCTCATCTTTCTAGTTAAAATGATTTTTTGTTGTTAGTTAAGTCTTTCTAGTTTCAGGTGATGATTGGTACAAAAGGGGGAAAAAATGCTGAAACTTGATCGACCATCTAAGTGAAATTTTAAGTAAAAAAAAAAAGGAATTAGTACGTTGGCGGTCTCACAGAAATTGTCATTTCTTAATACATTTGAGTAATATTCATAATATGAATTGCATACACTGATTTGGGTTATCAAAATGCTTAGTTAATTCAGATTGTATTTATACATATAATTATGATTGCAAGCCAAAAGTTAAGTTTTTTTAAACAATTGTACATGTATTTGACATTGTTGATCTAAATTAAACCACTCTCCAAATCAAATACAATGGGATAGCCCTTCTAACTACAAAAGTTCAGGGCAATGAAAATGATCTACTGGGAAGGGATGATTGGTGAATGGAAAGTGGGAATATATTTTATATTCATTTTTAAATTTTCTTCCCTACATCTCTATTGTTTTATTTAAAAAAAAATTGAACTCATTAAATTTGTTAATTACATTCATTCCCCTTGAAAGAAAGGGGTACTACCTCCCTCTTGTTTGGCTAAAACAAAATGGAGGGGACGGCAACAAACATTTTAATAAATTTTCTCTAGTGACAAAGTCTGTGATTTTCTTAAAATATAAAACTTGTGTGTGAATTTACTGATGGAAAAGATGACATAAAAAATATAACCAAAAAAAGATGACATAAACTAACTCATAATTTAAAGTTAAACTTTATGCTCTGTTCAAGCGGGAAGCTGAGAACAGAGGGCAAACAAGTGGGAGAGCATTTATAGTTAAATTCTGTACTTTTTGTCACCTTTCGAACATAGGGTTTCAGTAATCTCAAAATATTCAAAATTTCAAACTTGACCAGCAAGTCTTATTCTTTTCCTTGTTTTTTTTTTTTTTGGTTGAGATGCCATTCTAGAATAATCTTCAGGGACATGTTCCTAGATATTAAAAAACTTTTAAGACTTAGGGAGCAAGTTTCCAACATGTACAGTATAAATCATAAATTTAATTTTTAATTTTGTACCATACTGAGAAAGACGTGAGTTTAATGCTTGAAACTTCAAGGAAGGAATGTGATTGAGACTTGAAGACCCGAATATGCAAGGAAATTACAGAAAAAAAGAGACGCGGAATGCATAGTGGTGAAAGCTGAAAAGGAATGAAGGGAAAAGAGAAAAGACTCTCGAATATATATATATATATATAACATATTTTAAATTGATTTAGTAGAATTAAAAACGAATTAAATTCATTATTTACAACTAATGTGTCATATCTTTGTTCTCTCCTGCTCTTCTATAATTACCCTTCGCCCCTCCTGTTTATTTATAAGCTACATCTCCTGTAGTATTGATTTTTTATATAAGTAATAATTTAATTTTATCTCAAAATTTAATAACGTTTTTTAAATTTTGCCTTTAATTAATTCTGCGTTTATCTTTTCTTTCTTTCCACTCATTTCCTCCTCTCCTTTCCCAATTCATTATTTTTTGCACATTTATATTTATTATCTTCATAAATGACTCATTTTCTCTTCTTCTTTCCCATTCATTATCTTTTACACAGTTACATTTATTATCTTCATAAATAATGTTATATTTTAAAATGTTTATATTTCTAACATATTTGTTATTTTTTACTAATTTTAACCAACAATTTTATAAAAACCGTTGGAGTGGGGGAGTATAATTTTGAGATTTTTTAGTGGTTAAATTTTTTTTTCTTTTCCTCATAAAAAAGAAAAAATCAATATTCCTTTCTCTAGATGTAGTGCTCCCAAGCTTCTATAAAAGGAGCCAAGCCCGAAGTGATGAAGTGAAGTGAGTCATTTCCCTCCTCTTTTTCACTGTCAAGCCAAACGTCTTCGACTTCCTCAAATTCTAACAATGGCGGATCCATTTGCTCAGATGCAGAGACAAGTGCCTGTGGGGTGCGGATTTCGTCCGACGGAGGAACAGCTCGTAGATCACTACCTCCGCCGCAAATTGATGGCCCCCGATCCTTCCCTTGACAGCACCATCCCTGAGATTGACGTCTGCAAGCACGAACCATGGGATTTACTAGGTATTCTCATTTAATTCTTTTCCTTTCCAGTCTCTTCTTATACTCCATCATCTTTTTCTGTATATGACCTTTGATTTTGCTTTCTTCTTCTTCTCCGGCCAGCTCGGGCTGCTTCTGCATTCCCGGAGACCGAGCCAGACGACTCAGAATACTATTTCTTCAGTCCTCGCAATTACAAGTACCCTAACAGTACTCGGTCCAACAGAGCAACACCGCTTGGCTTCTGGAAACCCACCGGTAAGGTTAGGGAAATCAAGAAACGAGGCACCAACAAAGTCATTGGGATTAAAAAAACTCTAGTATTTTACCAAGGACGGGTTCCTCACGCGATCAAATGCAACTGGGTGATTCATGAATATCACATGGCTCCTCCTGAGCAGGTGAACTTCTGTTCTGTTTCTGTCGTACGCATCTCCATGTCAAATTCTGATGAATAACTCATTTTCATTCACTGTATCCATTAAACTGATCGCTTTCAATTCTGATTTTAATTCTGACAAATGAATAATTGTTGACTGTATTTCTATTCCCAATGGTGCAGAGGATCCATGTTCTATGCAAGTTAATGAAGAAATATGAGAAGAAAACAAAACAAAAAACTATTGACTCTAACTACAAATTAATTGATGATGAAAGCATGTTCAGTGATCTTATGGATTTCGAACATGAAGAACAATCAAATTTTTATGTAGTTCCAGAGGTAAGTGGAAGAATCTTTCGAGTGGTTGATATTATGCCTGAAGGTATGAAATAGAATGAGAACTGATTTTTTTTTTTTTTTGTTTAATACTTTGCTTTAGGAACATAATTTATCAAATATGAATTTAATGAATGTTCAAATATCTTTCCAATCAAATGAAGTTATGATAGATTCAAGTGTTCAGAATTCTCCTTCTGAACCAAACGAAGCTACAGACTCAACAATGATTCAAGCACTCCCCCAATCAAAGGAAGATACAATAGAACAAGAATTGAGGGCAATCATGAACATGCCACTTGATTCTGATTTTGATTTTGATTTTGATTTTGATTTTGAAGAACTTCACTGCAGCTAACTCTTGCTGTTGGCTACACAATCATGGATGAGCAAGGTTTACTGGAAACAGTGGCTGCTGAAGGAAGAAGTATTGTAGTGTATCTCTTTAGTATTGTAGTTTGCTGATTAATTAGCGTGAAGAATTGCCGTACGTGTGTATCTTTCTTTTGGGTGTTATAAGTTCTAGTGACCTGTGATTTAACTTGTTCTGAATACTCATCCGACATGTAATTGAGTATTATTCTTATATGCAAATTTTTGAGGCAAAAATGATTGTTTCTCTTTTCCTTCGTGATTAACATATTCTTCTATACGTGATTAACAGAGTGAAGGAAAGAATCCAGTTGTAACTGGAGTATTAAATATAAGAAGAGAAAAGAAACAGAATATTAACAGATTTAAATGCTAAAATTGACAAATTAACCCCTTAACAATATTATATACCCATAACTTTTGTGTATTAAAAACGATATGTTTTTCTTTACATGCTAAACATGTCATTGAACCATAGGGAAAATCATTGAAAATTTGCTATTTAATAATTTTATTTGTTAAAAAAATCTTATATATTTTTGATATGAAGTAATGGTATTAAGCTGTATTTCATATAAAAAAGTATCGATACTATTTTTATGGTTAATAAAATTTTTAAACAATAACTTTTACTGATTTTCTCTTAGAAAATTTTGAACCCACCATTTTTTTTTTTGGGTGATAAAAAGGATCATAAATCTTGAGAAACAGACTCAGAAGTCAGAAAAGGGAAGGAAGGAAGAAGGATCAAGATTTATAGAAATTAAGATAAAACTTGAAACTTGGGGAGCAAGTTTTTTACATTCAGTGGATGAAATTTAAACTTGGGAGACAGAACATGGACAACAGCCTATCAAGGGGACGCGCGATGGTGGGGTCAATATTTTGAGAGGTTGTGTTGTTTCATTTCTCTCAAAATACTGCCTTCATTACTTATTCTTTTTTTTTTCCCTTTTCCTTTTTTTTTGTGGGAAAATACGTTGGGTTTTAGCATTCTTACAATATATATAATACGATCATTTGTGTTGAAATTATTAGTTTTTATGGGATTTGAGTCATTTAAGTTTAGTGATATAATTGTTGGGGTTTCATGTTGAAATAATTTTATGGCTCTTTCTACCCTTTTGCTTTTCATTATGTTCATTATGATTATCATGTGCATTACAACACCATCTTTGATTTTATATTGTCTTTAGTCGAATATATCAATTCTTTAGTACATTAACTTTATATTTTTTCTAATAATTTCAAAATCTTATACTAAATATGAGCTTCTAAATCATCATCACTATTTGATCATTTGACCCCAACATCATTCACACACAAAATTGAGATATCTATGGAGCTCCCCTCTTCTTCTTCTTTTTTGGTTATTTTTCTATTCAAGATACTGTATTACATTAAATGTAGACATTTCTTTCATGTGAATTAATTCCAATATGAAGCTTTTCTTTTTAATGTGCCTTACTTCAAAATTTATTTTCATTACCGTTGATAAACAATAACTGTTAAATTTGGTAATTGTTGCAGTCACCCGCTTCAACTTTGATAGTATGCCAAATGCTTACGTTGATAGCTCTTCAAGAAAATAAAGCATTCACGCAAAAAAAAAAAAAAGAAAATAAAGCATTCACTATTTTCACCCAAAGAATTTCCAATTCCATCAAACAAACAATAAAATTTAGATAAAAATACCTAAAAATATCCATTGCCATCATTTTTATTATAATTTTACGATTATTAGTTAATATTTTATTTTTCATTTTTTATATTAAGCACGTGTGTATCTTGGATACAATTATGTTTAAAGTATCGTTAAATAATAATAATATAGACAAATCTCTTGAAAGGATTTCAAAACTTAGTCTATCATGTTATAAGAGGACTAACTTCTCCTACTAGATTTAATGCTTCTTGATTTTTTTCTTTTTTTAAAGGAGATTGTTATAGTCATTTTACTGTTTTTTTTTTTTGCCTTAATAAAAGATCTTATTTCATTTATAGCGCAACACGTTGATGGGCTGATTATCATCTAGCCCAAGAACTTGATGGTCGGATTGGGCTAATGGGCTTTCTTCAATCACCTAAATATTGGGTTTTGGGATTAACAACGAGTGAGATCTGGGCCTATGGGATGACAAAGTTTGAAATGAAAACACATTTATAGGCCTAAAGTTTAGAACCCAAATATAAAAATCTGGAAACCCTAATTATTGCGCGTCGTTCAATGAGCTCACATATTTTATAAGCTAGCATCCCTTCCATTTTCAGCCGCTTGGGTTATCCCATGGCTTTTTATTATTCTTCTTCCCATGTGTTCCCTTTTACGTAGTGTTGATGCTAACAACAACGTTATTATTCTTCCTTCCTTCATGAAGTTTGCATTTTTTTTCTCCCTTTTCTTCGTCAAATTATGTTCTTCTAGCGTTTCCGATGACGAACTCGGATGATTCATGATAGGTTTTCTTCAGACCTCGTGATTTCTGTCACACTTGACGGTGTCCACCTGCAGCAGTGAGGAATCCATTTCGAATATTCTTGGTCCCAATGACATTGTTGGTGTCCGAATCCTCTGATTTTGCTTGAATTTTGTTGAGCTTCAGGGCACAACAATGTCATTGGTACCTAGAATATTCTGCAGATATCTTTTCTGGCGACAATGATTTGCCTAACACATTATCACGAGAATTGGAGTGCTTATTCATACTATTAATGTTTGCTTATGTTAACTTTTGTGTTATCATGTGTTTGCTTTGACAATGCTTACTTATGCCCTGGAGTTTATGATGAACATCCATGGGGAGAGTCAGATGCTTATTTCAACTTAGACTGATATCCCAATCAGAAAATGGTTCAGAGGGAAGAATTGAAAGCCCAGGGGCAGAGGTTTCTTTGATGCAAACAACAAAAGAAAAAACCTTGGTCCACAATCGTATGTTTTGCAAATGTTGTGGATATTAGTAGCATGCTTGGTGCTCTTTCGTAATGCTGTCGTAAGTTGAGACTTTTAAAAGCTATTCCCAAATCTCTAGTTTCTATTCACAGTCATTGTTCGTGGACATGGATTTTAGATCTTTGTTTTCGACAAGATGCATTTTAAGTTTGTACCAACAAATGGGTTTCCCAAAAAGAAGAAGAAGAGAAAATTAGGGTGAGAAGTGCGGCAATTTACAATCTGTTTTGGTCACTCAGATGGATCATTGGCTTGGCGATCTGGGCCCTTTGAAATGCCTCTCCTTCGCACCCATTGACGACCCAGACCTTGGCACTGCGCTTCATCACTGTGTCAGCATGTATGGGCAACAATTCCGCTTCACACTTTGGACTCCGCCTGTAAATATTCTCAGTAATGATACATGTGTGTTTAGAAGAAAAAAAATTACATTAATGAGCATGTGGTTAAAAAGTGCGATAAATATTTCACTGTTAATAGAATAGGTAATTTATGTGTGTGTGGATAGTTATGATTACATCATATTACACACATCTATGTTTGATGTTCTAACAGATCTTTTCTAATCAGTAATAACTCAAACAAAGCTTTTATTTTCACTTCTAGCTCATAGAACGAAGTACTAACATCATGGTGAACTGCTAATTATAAAATGCACATTTATTTTATTATTTAAAAAAAAAACATCATCATAAAAATGAAAGCAGTAGCTGACTAGGGTCATGTTTGACAACCACTTCTCAAAGGTATTTTCATGTAAATCGAGATAAAACTTTCTTACATACTCATCTCGGATTGTATAAAATCACTTTTCAGAAATTGCTTCTAAATATGTTCATAGCTGGTGTTACTTATAAGTAAATGATGATTATGAAATAGTGTTGAATAAAAGAATAGAGTGCCGGGGAAGCTTCCCAATCAGCACCAACATTATTGAGTCCTTTAGGTTAAGCAGTGGGAAAATGATTTTTGGGTAGAAGTGAAATGATGTGATTTATGTTAGGATAAATGTTAGAGAAGTAACTTTTGATGAAAACAAAAAACTTATTTAAATAAAATTGAAAAATTATTTAAAACGATATAAATCTTATTAAATAATATATATTATTTTATATATTTTTGGTATATGGCATTTACCGTGACACATCGGGAGCAATTTCTCATTGGGTTGGAAAGAAACTTTTACATCAAAAGTCCTTTTAACTTAAAACATTGCCAAACGTGGCAATATGGCTTTTTTTTTCATCACAACGCGCGTTTCAGAGGCTGGATAGAGGTTTAACGCTGAGGCAAACGCAGGCATTCTCTTTTCTTTAGCGCGTTGCGTTATTCTTTTCTTCCACACAGACATGGTTTTTCAGCACGTAACCCTGTCTGCGTCAACTCCCATTTATTGCTAATTATTAATTAAAAAGACCAAAACATAAATTAATTTTTTTATTTTGTACAAAAATATAATGATGCAAAGGTTAATTGAAAAAGATGAATAAGTTGTCATTAAAAAAACGATGAATAAGTGCTTTTCATTTTATAGATATCAGATTATGTCGACGTATATTTCTTTGAACTCTTATAATTCTTCACCTTTCATGCACTTCTTAATATTAAGAGCTTTTGTTTCATCACTCAAAGGTTACATTCATGTATAATCACGAATTAATGTTGCCATCTATCTTACTTGGCTCTTGTTTAAGATTTAAATGGCCTATAAATAAAAGATTGTGTAATAAGTAATTTTAGATTTTAGAAAGTGATTTTACACAATTTGAGATAAGCATGTAAGGGGTGTTTTATCTCAGTTTACGCGAAAGTGATTCTAGAAGTGATATATTTGTCAAACTGCCGAAATCATTTTCACGTAAACCGAGATAAAACTCCTTTTAGATACTTTAAATTGTGTAAAATCACTTTTCAAAAGCTGATTCATACAGCCGAAGGGATTGACAAACACCCGCTAACCTCCCTCTTTCCCTTCATGTCTTTCTTATTTTACCCATCTCTCTTATATTAAATCTCTTATTTTATAATATGTGATCAAGACCATTTGTGGGCAAATGATATGTGGAAGCGCTTGAATCTTAATTACAGTGAAGGATGAGAGATGGCTTGGTTTGTTTGTTGACGAGGTTGTTGTTCATATCACGCAGGCATGTAAACATGTTTATTCCTTACTTTTTGTTAGACATTTATTTATTTAAAATCCTTATATTTATTCTTATGATTATGATGATCTCCATTTGATATTGATATGTTGGAAAGCACAACAGTAGACTAAACCAGCAATTGTGTTAATTTTATTATGTTATTTCATAATTTTGTGAGTAAATAGCCAGAGGCCATATCACTTTGAATTTGCCATGATAATTTGATGATCATAATTAATACAGCCTTGAAGATTTATAAATAGAAGGCTCTAAAATACAAATTTAAATATCCAATTGAACAAGAATTACTCTAATATTTTCTTCAATTTCCTTGTTTTTGTCCCATTCCTCTAATCTCAAATCCATTATTTTATAAAATTTCAATCATTTTGACATCTATTGAATTTTTTTAGATTTTTGGTCTATATAAAAAGGATTTGAATATTGATTTTTATGATACCTTATTTTGTTATTCTCACCGGCTAATTTTTAGTTTTTTAACAAGCGAAGTGAGTTTTGTTATCTCCATGCAAATAACCTTTACTAAGTGCCCAGCAACAAATATCATAATATTACATCAAATTAATTTTACTGGAAAAAAAGTTAAAAAAAAGTTTTATTATGATCAAAACAAAAGAAATAAAATAGACGTGTATCCAATTGCCAATTATTTATCTCACTATGATGAATATACATCTTACTTCTACTATATTTTCCTATTTATCTTCTACTATTATTTATTATTTTTCAAAAAGTAGCTTCTCAGTTAAGCTACTACCGAAGAATGGAAGTCAGTCAATGCCACTACAAATAGCGAGGACGAGCCCCCAAGTTCCTTCACTTAAACCCTCACTCACTGTCCCTCCCTTCAAGCTTCAGCTTCAGCTTCCTCAAATTCTCTGATTTCCTCTTTCGTAAGTTTACTGTATTCTTGAACCAACAATGGCGAACGCAGCTCCTGTGCTGGAATTTATGCCTGTGGGGTTTAGATTCCGTCCAACAGATGAGGAGCTTGTGAATCACTACCTGACCAACAAATTGCTTGGTGAAAATTTCGTTCTCCAGATTATCCCCAAGATTGAAGTTTGTAAATACGATCCCTGGCAAATACCTGGTAGAAGCCCTGTTCTATATGGGAATGTGTTTTTATTTGAAATTTTGTGTGCTTTAATGATCTTCTGCAATGGCGTTTGATTTTGCCTTTTCTTTTCTTCGTCTTCTTGTGCTGTTTTAGCGTTTTCGTTGATCAAATCGGATGACCCAGAATGGTTTTTCTTCAGTCCTCGCGATTTCAAGTACTCCAACAGTGCTCGGTCTAATAGAGCGACACCGCATGGCTTCTGGAAATCCACTGGCACAGACAGGGACATCAAGGTTCGAGGTTCCAACGAGATCATTGGGACCAAGAAGACTCTGGTTTTCTATAGAGGTCGTGTTCCTAATGGCGTGAAGACCAACTGGGTCATTCATGAATATCAGGCTGTAACATTTCCTGCTGACCGGGTACGCGTTATAGTCTTTCTCTGTTAACTGGAGCGTTTGGATTGAAATGCCTCTCGGCATGATCAACGCTTTCTTTATTTAACATTGCATATTCATTTTGCTTTTGCGTTACTTTCACATGGATTTTGTGGTTTCAAATTTTTCTTAGAGATATGATCAGCTCTGGTAGTTGTCACGACTTACGACTCTGGATACTGGAACAGCATGAGAAATTATTGTGTTGTACTACATAACGTCGTTGGATTTGATATTTCTATCTAACCGAATTGATAATATTTGTACAAGTGAAATACGGATTGTTCTTATACAGTTCTTGTTGTGATTCAAATGTTCAGGCAACAAGTTTTTCCGACTTTGAAGGATGAGCTTGATTTGTCTTGGCTTTTACTGGGCTCTGTTTCTAACAAATGATTGCTGATTATTCTTCCATATTTTGCAGAGGACATTTGTTCTATGCAAGTTAATGAGTAAACCTGAGAAAGCAGAAGGGAGAATCGACGCATTAAGGTTTGTTGAAGGGGAACCAAGTGGCTTTATGTCTTCTGACTGTGAAATTCTACCAAGTGGGGGTGGAATTCCAGATGTAAGCAAAAGAATTCTTGGACGCACTGAGAGCTAGTTCTTCAATTATGCTTTAGTGTGCTAAGCGTGCTGAATACTAACTAGTGGTTGATGTATGTTTTAGGTACACTCTTTTCCCACAGTCGATCAGGAGTCAATTTTTCTGACACAAGACCCAGCAGATGAAGCTGACTTCAGCATGTTACTTCGATCTCCAATAGTCAATGAGCAGGATCCATTTTCCATATTGTTTAATTCAGATGCTGGAAATGGCGACAGCAGTGTGAACGTGCCTCCTGAAGCTACTGAAGAGGAAGACAATGCTGACAAGTTTGTGGATTCGATCTTTGTTGATGATGAGGAAGACTTGTTCTTGAGCCAGGGAACGATTGCTTCTATCCATGCGCTGACCCCCTCAGAATCTTTGAGAAAAGTGTACTGTGAAAGCAGTGACACAGATGCAGAAGTTGTCTCTGCACAGGTAACGATGCATTCTCCTAATATTGTTGGAACTGTATCTCCAATATCTCATTAAAAAAACACCGTTCTATAGGTTAAAATAATGGAGGGTGCTGTAGTGATGTGCATTTCCCTTAATTACTACAATGTAAAGCGATTTTCTCCCCTAGATTCTGAAAAGTGAACAAAATTTCTAGGTTGGAGTCAGCGTTGTTGTTCTGGTGTGCCCTATGAACTACTTATTTCTGGCACATTATACTTCTTTTTTTTGGGCTTTCCTTTGGGCAACATCAAGAATTAACATCATCTATATATTCTCTTTGGAAATTGTTGCAGTATGGATATATTCCAGATACCTCAACCAGATCCAATAGAAATGATGTTCCAAGGGAAATCAGGCTAATTGGAGGGTTTAACAGCTCCGAACTTTCTTACAACCAACAAGCAAGACAAGAGAGAAAGGGAAGATCCTTTCAAGATGATTTGGACTCTTCTTCTGGTGACTCAACCCCTGCCAGACCACTTAAAATCAATCGGTTAAAGCATGGTAGCTCTGCTTCCACTCCAAAGACATGGAAAACCCAATATCAACCAAAATCAGCCAACTCTGTGTCACTGAGAGTTGGAGCCAGAAGATCTCAAACACAGAGGAAGATTTCAACCAATGTGGCATATCATGAGGTGAGAGAACCAAATTTGGATTCCTGAAATACTTGAGGGGATGAAGTGTAGAGAGATAGGAAGGCAATAGCGGGTCTCACTTAATCTGAGACGCACTGTTCTGTTCCGTCTCTGTCTACTTCATCATGATGAAGTATTTCAGAAGATTTGAATTTGAGATAACTAAGCTGCACTTTACAAGGAAAATGGAGAAGCTTGTCTTGACAGAGATGCTTCATTTTGGTGAGTATAGAAAGATTGGAAGAAAATAGTGGGTCTTACTTTTACGTGGTGTACATATGCAGAAGCGAGACCCACTATTCTGTTCCTATCTTTCTGTACTTCGTCATGATAAGGTTCTTCACAGGGATCTGAATTTGAGAAAACCAAGCTGTGGTTTGCTAGAAATACAAATTCCTGTCTTGGCAGAGATGCTTCAATGGAAGACAGGCTTCTTTTAACTAGTTGATATATCCATGCTCCATGTCTCATGTATCATGCAGGCTCAAAAAGAGACACCGGATCATTCGAGCAATAATAAGAGAGAAGCCCGGGTTACTGATAAAAGAAACACTTCAAAATCCTCAAGCAGTGAATCCTCAGGTGTCAATGGGAGGAGTTCTTTCATACAATTGGAGAGACCATCATCAAGCCAAAACCTTAGTCCACGATCCGTATATCTTGGCAATGTTGTTATAGGGATTATCCTGTTTGTAGTCATTATTTGGGAAATGCTATCATATGGGAAGTTGTGTTAGTGCCTTCCTTGCACAAAGCACATTTGAAGTCGAGGTGAAGAATGGTTTGTGGCCATTAACCAGAAGCAGCGTTTGTTTTTACAAGAGCCGGTTTGTTATGATATTATGTTGCTTTATGTGAAGTTTGTGTCGGTAATGTGTGAAGCCGATAGAACTATAGAAGCATCCCTGTAAAGTGCCTTTTGTGTTTTGTTTGTGGATTCAACCTTATGTAGAATCCTAATCAATTTTGGTCAGCAACTAGAATCCTAGTCCCTTCCTAGATTCGATTTTTTAAATTCTATTTAAAAAAAGCGAAAATATAAGAACGATATTATTTATAACTTGTCAATAAATTAATTTTTTATAAATCTTATATGGATATACTGTATACGTTAGAATATGTTAAATATCGATATATTAATATTTTGACGCTTAGAATGACCCCATTTTGAAAAATTTAAATTGAAATTGAAGTTGTGCGTGCATATGATTGCAATGCTAAATATTTACAGACTGGAAAAACTTATGTGAATATAAATGACTGGAAAAAGGTAATGGCAGGAGAATTTTCCATAGATAAGCGCTAAACTGGACCCAAATCCATATTAGTCAAGAATATCAGATAAATCATAAATGGTTGTTATTTATTTTTATTAAGAAAGGTGATAGCTTAATCAAACACCACTAATCAACTAAAGACTAGATTGTTGAAGGTGGGGAAACTAAATTTGAAAATGAATTTTTGTGGAGGAACGAATGGGACGAAAATCATTACGAGGGTGGTGGGGAACATAACAAAGCAACAAAATAAAAGGGCAAACATGAGAAACTGACACAAAAGACTCGTTTTCTGATTAGAGTCACTTTGCGATGACCTTTTCCTGTGTAGTCCTTCATTATCTTTCTCTTTGGTAAGATGCATAAAATGAAGTTAATTGAACAAAGACCCGCGAGATAATCTATCAAAATAATTGTACCCTTAGGTGAAATACAGCTTTGCAAGGTCAATTTCTCAAATATGAAATACAGATTTTCAAGATCGTATGCAAGCACTGTTAAGTTACAGTTTGGTGTAGCTTTCCTGAAGGTATTCTATACATTCATATGAATTTGAATTCAAGAACTCGTGGATAAGAGGTCAAAGCTTCTTCCAGTACAAGTCAATTGGATTTACACATTTAGGTGAGAAAAGTGATTCAACAGATGAGATGCTGCGGGCTTTATACAGAGACCGGGGGAGCTTTATTAATTCGTTACAGGAAGATGGGAATACAAATCACGGATGGATGCTTAATTGGTTAATGAAAGAATAAGACTGGCCTTCTTTGAAACTACACCATGCAGAGTATGACGCGTACAGATTTAGTGATGGTTCGAAGAAAGAAAGCCAGATTGAGACTCGCAAAATGATCAATGGGATATGGAAACAAAGAAAGAAAAAGAGGGGGGGGGGGCAAGTTGGAACTGAGAAATCTAAAACCTGAAAGAAGGAAGAACGAATGGGACGGATATCTTTATGATGGTGGCGGGGAATATAAGCAACAAGACTGAAAAAAGATTCGTTTTCCTGATTAGAGGCACTTTGTGATGCAATGGATGATCACGAGGGGCTTTTTGCCCTTTTCCTGTGTAGGAGTTAAATAATAATTTGTGGTATTCAATTGGATTCACAAAACGAATTAAAGGGGTCCATAAATAATGCAATCTCTCAGCAGCTTCTCTCCTTGGCAATAATTTGTGGTACTAAATATGATGACATATTTAAGTAGAATTGGAACAATAAGGAGATTAGTATAGCCGCTACTTAAAAACCTTATGAATGATTCTTTTCCTTGATTGTGATCAAGATGATAAATCAGATGTATTAATTGGTCTGTGTTCTCTTTCTTTCCCCCTCATCAAAAGATTCCAAAATGGTGCCTCCATACGAAAGCACAGATGATTGACATGACTGGTCCTTGAAGCTATACTAAGCAGAGGAAGACGCGTGAGATGGAATCATGGTTCAAAGGCAGAAGCTGATTGGGATGGAAACAAAGAGAAGAGGAAAGAAGTTGCAACAGAGAAGTCAAAAAGAGTCAAACCTGAGGAAAGGAAGGGAAGGAACGAAGACGGAGGAAGCCTCCAACTCGGAACCAGTTGTGGGGCCACAACTGGTACGGACACATGGAGTATACTTGTCTTGGTCGGAAAGATTTTCTTTAGGAGAATCGATATCCTTTTTTTATTGATAAAAGCTATACTAAATGCAATTTAAGTCTTCCTTCATATACATATATATATATATATATGTGATAAATGTTAGAAATGATTTGCGAGAGTCAGTGGAGTATCTTGTTGATTAGGTTCGCTAAGTTGTCTCATCAAAATTAAAGGAAATTTCCAAATCTTCATCATCCTCTATCTTTTAGGATTGAAGGATGATAAAAACTAGTTTTCTCTATCTTTGCTTTGGATCTCATTTTGAGTGAATGAATCTCAGTCACACAAAAAAAATGTTTCTATAAATTCACTCCAAAAATTTTTGCTCAAAAAATAATATTGTTTCAGAGGTTTTTTCAAAAGTAATGCTACCTAAAAATTTTAAAATGGAATAGTATTATTTTTACCGTTGAAAATGTTAACAATCAACTCCAATTTTTAATAATAAAAGTTAATTTTTTTAATGACAAAAAGAACATTGCCCTATTCTAAACTTTTCAGATAATATTACTAAAAAAAATTTCAGAGTAACGGTTACGGAACCAAAATTTCAGAGACAAATTTACATGTTAAATAAAAAAAATAAATTACCAAAAATATTCAAATATGGTAAACTGGTTGCATAAGTTTCCTTTGCCATCCATTTGATTTTAAAAGTAATGTTATGGCAAGGTTTTAAAATAGAGGATATTATCTTTAATGTTTAAAATATTTATAATTGACTTCAATTTTAACAGTAGGTATTAAGACCCCAAGATATCGAAATACGTTGAACTTGGCGAGCAAGTTTTCTTGGTTGATTTGACCGTTCTAGAATCTTCAGGGACGTTTCTGCTCTGAAAATAAAAATATAAAACTCTTTCCAGCCACAGAAAATTTAAAACTTTGGCAGCAAGTTTTGTATTATTCAATGCATATAATTATAATATAAATATAAATAGTAGCTGTAAGTGACTTTGCAGGACTGTGCTTGAAAGGAGAAAAGGCGATGGGACTCCTAACGGAATGGAAACGGGAGAGAGAGGTGAATTGCAGTGTCATTGAGCATCGGGAAGAGTCCGGAATGATCCTCTTCCCTTTTATCACAAAAAAAATAAAAGATCATCTTGGGCTATTTTCCTTCCGCATCGTAAACAATAAAACAAATTACCTACATAATAACACTTTAAAAAAAATTTACCTATATCCTGCACTTTTTTAAAAAAACTTTATCAAACACGTGGACGAGTTTAATATATTAATTGCTTTTTTTTTAAAAAATAATTTTTTAATAAAAAATATTAAAAAATGAAAAAAAGAATAACATTTTTAATAATTATTTAAAAAATTATTTTTTTTCTGTTTTTTAATTTATTTTGTTTTTAGATTTGTTTGATAATATTTAATTAAAAAGATAGGTTTTTTTCCATATATACGGTAAACAGTAAATGTTTTTCCCCAAATGCTGTACATTTTAAACTATTTCTTGATATGCTGCATTTGAAATCGTTCGCATGAGGGACGAAATTACATTTGCACA
>QFDD01115460.1:0-13152 GCA_006871305.1 Vachellia collinsii
GATCCACGCTGCCCTTCCCTGCTACATACTGTTGGTTCTTCGAATCCTCCTTTAACCTCTGTTCCACCAAAAATCTGCACAAACAATACCCCAAGTTACTCTGCCTTCCCAACCTTGTTGCAGGCCATTTCATCATTATTGAAAGCCTCCTCCCTGAAATAATATATCTTGTTTTTTTTGAAATCATAATTTTTGAAAATATGGTTTTTGCAACCTCCTTTTGCTTTAATTTCACTACTCAAGTTTAGTAGGAGTAGCACTACCTCATAAGGATTCCTTAATTGTGGGTTATCCATCCTCCTCTATAAATACTAGTCCCAACATGATTCATGTGTTAGAAATTTTACTTGCGGATCGTTGTGATTTTGCGGTTCTCTGTGTTGGCTAATTCATAGCAATCTCAACAAAGGTGATGAACGCATCATGATGATTTACGTTTTTGCCATTGTCTACCCCTTCTTCAGAAAAGACACCGCCGAAACATTTAGGGATACAAAAACCAACCCGCGTGGAAAAGGGCTCGATAATATCACGAGATTCACCTGTTTGATTGGCATAATTATATAATTTTGATTACAACATATTACAATAAATTAGGTAATTCCCATTATATAATTTCGGTTGTGCAATCTAGATTACACCTTGGAAAAATTAACATGTGGATACTTATACTTTTTATAAATCAATATTTAAATATTTATACCATTCATTTTTAATCTCAGTAGAGTCAAAAGGTTTATTGCACATTTCTTTTATTTTTTATTAATAAAATATGAATTTCATTTTATGATTAGGTGCTTTGTAATCATCATTGTATTTCATTGCATTCTCATGAACTCCATGAATTAAATAGGCTATTAGATTTCAAGTCATTTTTGTGAGAAATAGGCGCCACAATGAGATTGTACTTCTAATAAAATGAGAGTTGAATGTATCATAAAAGTTAAAGTGCCCGTTTGAAGAATAACCGTTGGTCAGATGTATTTTGAAAAATGACTTTTATCTATAATAGATTTATGTTTGAATGGACATTGGATAAAAAATATATTCAGCCAAAAATATGCTCTTTGTTCAAAATGTATTTTGAAAGAATGATTGATAAATACTGAAATCTGTAGACTAATGAACTTTTGAGTTGAAAATGCATTTTGAACCTATAAATCAAGATACCAAACAAGTTTTCATTGTGTTCAAATGATTGGCCATGTCAAAAGGACGACCGACAAGACGCAGGAACGCACGGACGGCCGGCTTTCATTGTGTTCAAATTATTGGCCATGTCAAAAGGACGACCGACGAGACGCACGCACAGACGGACGGACGCGCGCGCGCACGCACAGAGGACTGAAGGATCAAACCCTCTCTGACGCTAACAGAATAATTAGAACGCTCTGTAATTCCATATTCAATGAATTGGCTTACCTCTTAAAACACAATTGATTTGCGGGTTATCTTTTTACCCCTTTCATTAAGTCCGTCTTATTTACAATGTTAGACAAGGGATCCATTGAACTTCAGCGTTCATCCAACATGGAAAAGAGGGCATCAAGTTCTGGATTTTATAGTCAAGTGATGGGCAAAGGCTGGAATAACCGAACGCAATCCACCTTGTGGCCAAGTCATCGGCCAGAGTTGTGAAGAAAACAAGGAAATAATTTGCTAGATTGTACAACATCAAGGCAATTGATACAATTAGTAAAACCATGGCTGGATCATGATTCTTGCAATCCGAGCTGCTAGCTGTCGTTTGTGTAAGCTAACTAAACAGGATTCAAATTCTCATCCTAAAAATGCAGAACCTCGACGGGGAAAACTAGAACTTTAGGGAATATCAAACGCCGCTTATTTCCCTTAAGCCAGGGCTGCATAATCAACTGCAACCAATTGGAGGCTCCCAAAACTAGAAACAATATCTCGCTTGACTCATCACCTAATTTCCTCTCCAATGCTGAAAGCAATGACAATAAATCTACACCATGGAAGCACCGAAACTTACATCTAATTCCCTAATTAACCTAAACCAGAGTTAGTGCCTGATACAGGCCTCAACAATGGATGATTGGTAGAAGACTGCACATTACCAGGGGTTTTAAACATGGGATTTGGAGAACTTGATTGTGATTGTTGTATCATAGAAAGTGGTAACCTTTGCCCTAACCCACCAAACATGGAAGGCCGTGGGACAAAGGACATGTGTGGATGAACTGGTTGGCCACTCGTGTACCCTGAGACACTAGGTTGTGAAGACGACCCAAAGGCCATTTGTTGTCTACTGTTGCCATTATTGTTGCTAACTGTAGAAGGACCGACACCTGATGTGTTTGTGGCTACACCAGATCCAAGCCATGCTGATAAAAGACGGGAACGTTCGGCGGCAATCCTTTGTCTAGTCTTCTCCATTTGGTCACATTCCTTCATCAACAGCGTTTCAATTTCAGCAAACTGCTTGAGCTTCAATTCCAATCTCTTCAGCTGTCAATAACAGCAAGCCGCCAACCAAATTAACCTCATAAAAATTGTAGCTTTATAACCCTTATTTTTAACTTCCATCCGACTGTTTCATTTATATAATGGAGTGTGTGATACTTTACTCGTGTTGTGTACTTGTGCAAGCATGTGCGTTCAGATAGAAAGTGGGCAGAGGAGAGGAGGAGTCCAACTCAATAACAAGTTGAAAATTCGAGGAACAGCTATACCTGATGGTTTATAATATTAGCACATAGCCTCTGAATTTCTCTCTCTTCATGATCTGCAAACAGTTTAGCTTTCATTGCTGCAGCAGACAAGCCTGCCTTAGCAGCATATTTAACTTTCTCAGCAGATAGAGGGATGGCCTCAGCCTCATTTGGACCCTGTGAACCAAGGGCTTTTGCCTCGTCCTCTGACATAATAAGAAAGTTTTTAAGAGTACTGATGAATGTGTCCTACAAGAAATTGGGTCATATTGATACAAAAGTTAGAGATAAAAGAAATCACCATCCCTTACCGTCTTGCTGATTTGGGTTTGCAATCTCTCCAAGACCACCATCTTTACTACGTGTGCTTTCCAAGTTCATCCTTCAAGAGTAGAAATAAATCTCAACCTCAATTTTGAGTACAAAAGTCATGAACAAAAGTGATAAATCTAACAACTCAAATATAGCCTACATGTCCCATCTCTACTGCAGTTTCAAGACCATGACATAACAACTTAATATTTAATCACAGCATAAAGAACACAGATTAAAAAATCATTTGGAGATGGTCATTGACATAGCATCAATGTCTAACCAAAGTGATTGCAAGTTCGGTCCAAGCAGATCACTCTAAATTCAATTAAATTACAACACTGTATGATGGGCTACGCTTTATTCATGCTACAAGGTAAAAGAGCTTTAGCACAGGTGGGTCATATATTGGAGATATTAATAGGATCCTTCATGGACCTTCTACCAAGGACCTGCATTAGATATACTTCTTTTCTGCGAGCAGCGAAGAAGGGTGACTTGGGACTATAGTAACTAGAAACCAATCTATTACAATTAACCTCACCTGTTATTATGCCCTGGCGCTTCTGTCTGTGACATACTACCAGAATTATTCTCTGACAATTCTGCTAATGCTGCATGTGCACAAGCAGCAGCTACTCTAGGTCCAATAGCAGAGGCCAAGAAGGCAACCTGTACAGTGAATTTCATCAAAACCAGATGCATAAGAATCTGAGCAAGCAAGAGAATTTCAGAATCTAAGTGACAATTCACTTTGTTGCGAAATTCTTATGCTCTATCTAGAACTCTATAAAGCTTCTACCCAACAGGCATATCCAATTTCATGATTTTTACAAGCATACTTGTCAAGCATTATTCCAAAACGTCATGATTCAAATTAGTACAATCTTGGGTTTGAGTTCAACCATCTGTCTTTGTTAAACATGTATGGTTTTCAAAAAGGTGCTCCTCCAAAGAAGAAGCAATACAAGTTGATATTGGGGAAGGGCGAAAATTTGCTCTTATATGCATTTACTGTAACCAAAGAATACATCCTAGCCCTGTAGTTATATGGATGTTTCAAGTGAATTCGTCTAACAAATGATAAATGCATATGATTATTAATTATCAGTCACCTACCAGAGCCATAACAGGATTTTCAGAATTTGAAAAGGGGAGCCTGCTGTTGGAATCAACGCTCTGAGTCGGTCCTGCAGGATTATGAATACAAGATCAAGCCCATATGACAGCAAGTAAAAGGTTAAAATGTAAAAGTGAGCAAGACCTGCTAAATCTGCATCTAAATTTGAACACAATCTTTCACGGTCATCTCTATTTGACATGTTTGATGACAATGCCATTCTTGGAACATTGATATTTTCCAATTTTCCATCTTCCATGGGTAGGCGGAGAAAATGGAGAATACATTGTGCTTTTGACTTGGTACCAACATGCTCAGCAATTTCATTCCAATTCTCATTGTAAATCTCCATTGCCTCAAGCAGCAGCAAGGTTTCTTGATCAGTCCAACTATCGCCATCTAGATCACCATAATCTCTTGTTGAATCAACCCTTATAAAATCTATACTTGAATGGCCAGCAACAAATCTCCCATCATGGAAACAATCAATGCAGAGAAGAATATCAGCCTGCAATATGAGATGTTAATTACATAATATGACAAAGGTGTTCAGTGGCATTTTTCAGTCTACTTCAAAAGGCCCCACTGTTCAGTCTAGCACAAATAATGCAATGGGTTTTCAGGAAGATCCTCAACAAGTTTGTACAACACTCAGCACCTATCACTCCCTTGCAATTCAGAGATCAATTGTCAGTTGAAGACTTTATATTTAAAACCTCGCATCAATCACATTGATAATGATTGTCTGAACTTCAAGATGTGGCAGCTAAAGTAATACTAAAACGCAACATTTACATCATTTAGGTGTAGTCAACAAATCTGAGTAAACTTTACTTAATGCATAAGCTTAGGCAAAGACCAGTTCACCATATCTGCATGAGTGAATGACAGCCATAATGACACCTATTCACAAAAATCTTATTTTTCCAAGATTATAAGTTCCAAAAACAAAAAAAAAAAACCATAGTCAAAATCTTTTCTAGATAAATTCTCTCTCATTACTAATGACTAGCTGACAAAAATCAAAACATAAGCCAGTGTACCTCTTTTTGCGACTGATAATAAAAAGCAGGAAGAGAACGAGAACAATAATTGCAATGATTTTCAGATAGATGCTCTCTTAGTCTGTCCTCCAAATCAGAAATATCAGCATTCTGAGTTGTCAATGACAAATAAATTTCATCTGCTTTGAGTTTACACTTCGGCCTGTCAAATTTGATCAAACCATCTATAGATTTTAAGGCATCTGATGGCACACGAATCTCGCCACTAGCCTCATCCTTCAGGTAAGACTCGTCATTCCAAGACTCCTGACTTGGCACCTGAGCACAGTAGTTGATGATTCCCCAATGATCAAGGAACCGGAAAATTCGAGTTAAATCTTCATTCTCAACCCCTACTAACAATCCCTGGCAATCAGAAATTGTAATCCTCTTCCCCAGGTTTTCCATGTATCTTGCAACTATATAATTTCTACATTCCATGTACTTCTCGGGGGTATGATCCGGTGATTTTCCAGAGAAAAAACGTGGCACCACTTGTCTCTCAAGCCGGTGCACTGTAGCTGGTGAAAACCATTCTGTTCATTAAAAAACCCCAATTAGGTTAACGTGTTTGATAGGAAATTGAATCTTAGAATCTCAAACTACTCCACCCCACCAACCTGAAAATCATAAATGAGAAGCCAACGCATTGCATTATTGGGTTCATCAAATCATGTAAGTTTCGATCAAAGAGTGAAATGACTTCCTCAGGAATCAAAACTATCTCAATCAGGAGATGCCATCACGTTTAACCGACATAAAAAATAAATTTTAAAAAAGACTTACAAATTAAAACGTCGCACGTGATTTTTATTTTCTATAACATATAGGTTTGTATCATACTGAAAGCGGGAAGAAAGGAGACAGACTTTCACGGAATCCTACTTATATCACGTAATACTATAAGATCAGCCCCGTTTATGCCCTGGCTTACAGTTACAGACAAACGAAATCAAGGAAAATTGCCCCGTGGATCTAATATAAATTAGATGTGCACGCTTCAATTTGTGTTGTGTTGCCGTATCCTGTCAGTACACATACTACCTAGAAAATAAGGATTGCTAATAAAGGAACACTGAGACGAGAGAGAAACCACGAAACTACTGGTTGAGTGGCAGCACTGGTGGGTTAAATTACTTGAATGGTATTTATAGTTGTGTGGAGCTCAGAGATAGATAGCGTACTAATAAAGTAAACCAGTAGCAAGTAAAGCAAATTAATAGAAGGAGTGGGACCTGAATGCATTGGAACTACCAGAACCCTACTCCCAAAACGCTTGACAATGCCACGGCCTTCCAGTACGGGAGGCGGGGTAATCACATAGGCCGAATTACTTCCCTCGTTACGGTCCTGATCCAAAGCTGAACTATCGGCGGGCACCGTGGAGAGTGCCTGAAGCTGCCCGTGAGACACATTCTCCAAAAATGGAGAATTCTGCAACTGAACCTTGTTGTCTCCAGACTCATTGGCACGCTCCAGAGCGACAATTGCCGTGACGGACGCGTGAGGGCGATTGACAGTGCGCTTGATCACTCTAGGGAACTGAGAAATTTGGACTCCATCGTCGGACAAGACCTCGATCTCGAGCTGTGCTAGAGAATTAGAACCGGATTGGGGGTTAGGGTGTTGAGTTTGGTCCTCGGAATCATCCTGTCGCTCGAGGTGGTCGTCCTCTCCATTCGGGTCGTCTTCGTCGTCGTCCTCGTCCTCGTGCTTCTGTTGCCGCCGGCTGATTTGGGGTTCTCTCTTGCGCTTCCGCCATTTGGTTCGGTTTTCTGGTTTAAAAATCACAAAATACCAAACATAAGTGGGAAATTGAAACCAAAATATTCAAAATCAGATCAAAATACACCCAGAAATCAAGCGGGTAGCTTGCATATCGTAAACGAAAGAGAGAAGAAGCGGGGATTTAGAGAGGGAGAAAGAATTTAGGTTTGTGTGGAGATATACCTGAAGGGGAAGCTGGCATGGTAAGAAGAAGGGGTTTAAGGGAGGGAGGGAGGGAAATTTGATTGTGGGGTCGTTGATTGGCGCAAAGGGTGTGGAATTGGGAAGAGGGGCAGAGAGAGAGAGAAGGGATCTCTCCCCAGTGAGTGCTCTCTGGTCTCCGCTTTGGCCTTTGGTTTTGGCTCTTTGGCATACGGTGCAACATGTAAATATATTGTCGTTTGCTTTTCTTCCTCATGGATGTAACAAGAATGTGAGAGTGAAATTCTGGCGAGCCTGCCTCCCTCCCCTCGTGACTCAAACGCTCCATTCTTCTTTGGTGGTGCTTTACACGCGCTTCTTCGGATGTGAGTCAAGTGTCCTTTTTCGGTTCATATTTTTTTTCCCAAGTCTCTTCATATTTTAGGCGACTCAGCGGGTAAGAAATCCCCCTCTCTTTTTGGAAAAAATATACATACACGTTTTTGAAGTAAAAAGACCGTTCCGTTCCAGCGTTTCCTCACACGTTCTTAAGTCTTGATTTAGAGATAACGGGTGTTGTCCATAAACTAAATTATTGACAAATTCTCCATTATAAAAATACCCATGCAATAAATAAAAATATAAATTTCTTAGCCAAAGCATAAAAATATAATTATTTATAGGATTTGCTATTCTATAACGTAAAGAATTATAATTAATAATGAAATAGATCTTATTGTGAACCACTAACATATGATTCAATTTTATTTAACATCAAGTATCATCTCCTTTTTAAAACGTAGCCCAAAAATGTTCATTATCTTTGTTTTCAATGCAAACGGCAAGTTAGATTTAAAAGATGTAATTACTAACTAAAATAGGGGTTAGACTCCCCAATAGAATATTTGTTAAGAAGGAAGTTTGGCCTACAACTTTATGAAATATCTCGGATAAATCAAATTTGGGAATTCCTTAGATAGGTTTATGTCGTTAGAGTATCAACACATACCAAAACTTCTCTATTTATGTGGTATAACTATACATTTCAGTTGATATAAAACAGATAATGTGTTACTTCGACTTCTTGACATAATTGATGGGTAGGTCAATGATCTTTGAGCAGAATATTGATCACTTCCAATGAGTCATAAAACACTTAGATGTCATTGAGCTGCAATGATTAGTAATATTCCAAGCTTGTTGGATGATAAGTTTATTATCTTGATCTTTTGTCAATAAACATGCATTGAGTGCAATGTGCTTTATCCATGTGTTTAGAATGGACAGCCTTGTTTTAAGAGGCTGATCCACTGATATTTTTAAGATTAATTCATTGAGAGGAGTAGACAACACAGATCGGAATTTGATCGTTTTGTTTGGATAAGATGAAATCGTGTTTTGGCTAAAACTAATAGGTAGTAAAGTCGAGTTTCGTGATCAAGTACTCAATTTATTGTTTGGACAAACGGCTAGCCCTGTTAAAACATGTTGTGGTGATAGTAACTGCACTTCGAAATTTTTGTATAGTAATCATATTTTGACTGGATCGTACACGCATCGAAATAACCTTGTATTGATGTCGAGGTTGGATTACTATGGAGGTTGACAGATTCAGTCCATGGCCCAATAGCAAGCAGCACTTCACGAACCTTAATGCCTAGAATATATCTCTCCAAAGGATAATGTCTTGACCAAAAGTAACATCTTTTGAAGTCGTGAATACTCCTTTGATAAAAAGCTACATATACATGAATGATGTAAAAAAAAAAAAGGAGTGAATCAATGAGATTTTAAGAAAGGAAGTTAGTCAAAAAAAAAAA
Organism: Vachellia collinsii; assembly: GCA_006871305.1. Taxonomy (NCBI): domain Eukaryota; kingdom Viridiplantae; phylum Streptophyta; class Magnoliopsida; order Fabales; family Fabaceae; genus Vachellia; species Vachellia collinsii. Next base: position 8,879 of record QFDD01115460.1, read on the forward strand.
ATCAATAACGACCGAATAAGATGATATTACTGTCCGATCAACCAATCAACTACGTAAACAATTCAAATTTGGTTAGACGTGGCCTATAACAAGCTTGACCATGAATCTAAATAACCGCATTTTGAGACGTGGAATCGTTTTTCACAAATCAGGGGCTATGAATCTCTGGATTTCCGAGCCATCCAAACAAGAAATAAAACACCCATTGCTTGAGAATGGAATGAGGCCATGAGGGTCATCTTGACAAGGGAGCCATGGATATGAACCAAGCGGGTTTTATGGCCTTGTCTGCTTCCCGAATTCTAGTATCGAGTATTTCTTTTGCTGGGCCAAAGGCCGGGAACAAAAACAATAGTCGCAACCCGACCCAACATGAAACCAATCCCTTCAGTCTGACAATCTCCCTGGTTTCGGCTCACGGCTCGATCCGGAGTCGGGGAGCTGCGAGGACACTGACGCTGTTCGTTGAAGCGCGTCATACTCCGTCGATGCACTCATTGACTCTGGTTCAGGTCATGAAAAGAACAAGGTCCACCTCGTCCTCTAGAATCCCCCCCTCATCCAAATCGCCACCACTTCCTTCGACGCCTCCGACCCCACAAACCCTGCACAACACCCGCCACTCAAAGCCCACCTCCATCTCCACATGCTATCGCTCCAGAAAACCAAAACCCATCATCGATTCTCTCAACGAGTCTTCGAAATCCGATCCTGCGAAGTGGTTCCGACTCAACCTCGCTCATCAGGAGCTCTGCTTGCCTCTCACCTTTCCCACTGGCCAAACCTTCCGATGGAAGAAAACCGGACCTTCGCAGTATACGGGCGTCGTTGGGTCTCACCTTATATCTCTCAAGCACGTTGAAAACGGCGACGTGTTTTATTACGTTCACCACACCGACTCTGAGGTTGATGCGAATACGGCTTTGCTTGACTTTCTCAATGCCCGTGTTTCTCTCATTGACGTATGGAAGGAGTTTTCGGCGTCGGATGCCAGGTTTGCCGAGTTAGCTTGCTATTTGGGGGGTGCCCGAGTGCTTAGGCAGGACCCACTTGAGTGTCTGATTCAGTTTCTGTGTTCTTCTAATAACAATATTCAAAGGATTACCAAAATGGTGGATTATATTTCATCTTTGGGAAATTATTTGGGGACCGTTGGAGGTTTTAAATTCCATGCTTTTCCCACTATGGAGCAGCTGTCTTTGATTTCAGAGGAGGAACTTAGAAATGCCGGTTTTGGTTACAGGTTTGACGCCATATACTCTGCTATTTTAGATCAAAGTCTGATATTTGTTACGCATATGATCTTTCGCTTCCACTTTTTGATAAAAGTTCGAATAGTGCATGTTTTACGTTGTCTAAAATGCTATTTTCTTCGTACATAGTGTAGCAAAATCTATCATTGTGCCTATGATTACCATGCGTTGGATATGAGAGATATCGGCTTCAGAAATAATTTCTAGCACTCCACATATGAAAGCCAAATGAGCCTGGTCTAAGATGCCAAAATACCGGGATGTCTTATTTTACAGGTTCCGTGTTCATTTGAAGTTTATCTTTCAAAATGAAAAGCATTTTTTTGCTCTAATAAAAGGCACAGAATGTGCTGATTCTTTTACCTAGCATGTTTGCATACGGGAATATTTCTGACAAATATATTATTTGATGGGAAGGATAAATCAATTTAATGTGGACGAAAGCTAACCCCTTTGCAAAAGATTGCCTGATAATAGCAATAATGAGTCTAGTTTCTTTCTACTACTTTGAAGCTAAAGCCTTCTTGTTGATACTCATAAGGCAATGCGAAGCATCCTGATGTTAAACTAAACTCTTTGTATGAAAACAAAACCTCCATCTCAACATCAAATTGAATCATCTTTCTTAAAATATGTTCTTTTCTTCTTGGACTGTGTCAGTGTCCCAATGCATCCATGCTAACATTTTTGCGTTGTTTATTTTCCTTAAGACGGCTGATTCCCAGTCTGGGAGAGAGGGTGGAAGGGGGGAATCTGCATGATCATTGTCTTCGTATATGGAGTTGTGGACCAAACTACAACCCATATGTGCGTCATTGTTACACCTGTGTTGTCTTTTTTAATGATTGCTTAATTTGAATTTAGTGTGCTTGGTCTATATCATGTGCATACCTTCCTCAGGTATTCATGTTACTGACATGTTACCTTTGTCCCTATAGATATGAACACTTTGTTTCATTATACATGTCACAGGGCCAAATATATAACGGGCACAGTAAATTCTTTGCAAGCAAAACCTGATGGAGGGAAGGAATGGCTTAAATCTCTTCGTATGTTGGATCTTCAAGAAGTTATAGATGCCCTTTGTACATTACCTGGAGTGGGCCCTAAGGTGGCTGCTTGCATAGCTCTCTTTTCACTTGATCAGCATCATGCCATCCCTGTTGACACACATGTGTGGCGGGTACGATCTTATTGTTTTGAGTTTCCTTGTATCAATTCTGATATTTCATTTTTCCTTTGAGTGTATTAATGATTAATAATCCGCACGTATCATTTTGGAATTTGGGTAAGATTGCAACAAAGTACCTCTTACCCGAGCTTGCAGGTTCCCAGTTGACTCCAAAGCTTAGCATTCGAGTTGCAGAGGCATTTGTTAGCAAATATGGTAAATATGCTGGATGGGCTCAAACTCTGCTCTTCATAGCTGAATTACCTTCACAAAAAGCCCTCCTACCTCCTCAATTGCGGACTGTTGAACAAAGCTAGCACACAGTAGAAGAAGACAGTAAAATAGAGATGCACAAAAGAGAAACAGCTTTAATCTTCCAATCTTGATCTCATACATTGGGCATTCAGCATTCAAGCCGTTTGGCTTCCGAGACAGCAGTTATTTAAAACGTTCACCTTTTCTTTTCTAGTGTGAGATCGACGTACAGCTCTCTGGATACAAGTACAAGAGACTTGGTGCAAGACAAGCTACCTCCAATAATGTCCGTGGCAGAACATGAGGATATTACCCTGCTGGGTGGGACTTCGTGTCCAAACAGCTCAATATTATGCTACTTAAATATTATTTGGCTGGCCTTCAGTGTTGTATCTTGCATTTTACTTTCTTTGGATTGTATTGTAATCAGCAATTTGCATTTTTATTATTCATTATGAAGGACAAGAAGGTTAAATTTACATGTTTATTGTTGTCTTCCTTTTGCCGTCCTCTGGTTTTCAGAATTTAGTGGCAAAAGGAAAGGATTTTACTTCAATAAAAGAAGCGTAATTATTTTAATTTGTTAGTTGCAGGCTCTGGCTCAATTTTGTTTGTAAAGGAAGCATGAGATTCAAATTTCTGCAGTTATATTTTGTAAATGACGAACATGCAGATATGAAAAAAAAAGGAACCCTTTGGCAAGTATTTCGTTCATTTTCTCAATAGAAGAAACGATCCCCCAATCATGCGCTCTCTGATGATGAATTTATTTATTGAAATATTCAATCAGTTTGATTTTTTTCAACCCATCCCAAGAAACGGGTGCAGGGGGTGAGATCTATCTAGAGTTTGTCCTCTAAAACTTCGCATGGGGATGGTTGTGGTGCAGCCTCATGAACATGACGATTAACAAGAAGCAGCAGCTCGTGTACTGCTGCTATTCATTTTTAGTGATTCTGTTGTTGTTTACCTGCAAGTGTACTATGTATAGCCTGATTCAGATGTACCCCCGTCTGTACTGAACTTGGAGATTGATGCATGTGAAATTATGCTTGAACATAGTGTCCCTTGAAAGACTTCATTTTTCTGTTAAACCGCGTTGTGTGTCTTCCTTGAACCTCTTTCGAACAATCATTTACATGCTCAGAGACAAGCAAGGGAAAGTGGTATGAAGTGATCATTCCATACCTGTAATTGAAATAGCTTCGGCATTTTGCGACGAACAGGGAGATGATGCATGCGATCTTAGAAGCTCTAGTTTCAGATTTGAGAAAGGCGTAAGGAGCCTTTAATAGTATCTAATTTTGCAAGTCAATTGGAGGGCTTTGGTTAATGTGGAAGATAATTGTTGAAATGAAGTTTTGATGATTCTATGTTTCTCCGAGTCCTTGTTCCTGCCTTCTACGTGATCGTCAGCTCATGGGATCAACGATCGGTTTTAGGGAATGTTTGCTTCAGCCGAGAAGAGCAGGAGAGGAACTGTGAACGGAGTTGACCAAAATAGCCGCAAACAATTTTTCTTCAAAAAAAAGAAAGGAAATTAAGCCAACCCTTTGAAGTTTTTTTTTTTTTGGGGGGGGGGGGGGGATTTTGGA
>QFDD01115461.1:0-10739 GCA_006871305.1 Vachellia collinsii
ACTAGAAAAATATGACTAGTACTTACATTTAAAAATGTGATAACTTGGTCCATTAAAGATGTTGGAACACATTCGAATTCCACTTCCTTTATGCACAAAAGAAGAAACAGGAATTAGCAAACCATCAGCCACAAGCTTAATTATTTTAAAATCTTAGGATGGAGTTGAAGGTTCAAGTAGGCACATCAAAGCCAGAACTAGATGAAAATTAAACCAGGATCATTAGCAATACTGTTTCTGAAATTCATAATATTTTGAAGAAAGTAATCACAAATTCACAACCAGTCGAAGTACTTAATGATTTGATATGGCTTCTGAATACTATAAATAGTTTTTCATTTCCTCAGAAAGGTGACCAATCATCATCACCCAGGCCCTCACCTCAACTCGATTGATGAAAATCCCTGCAGGAGTGGCAGAGCTAATTGGGTTATAAGCATCAAGATATCCTTCCATTGATGCCCGTAAGCTGCAAGAGATAGAACATAATTAAATGAGTTAAATCTGTTCAGATATGGTGAAACAAGTTATACATGTCACTTGAAGTTCCATCCCATACACTTGAGCAAAATGTGACATTACATAATCTGGAAACTTAATCATTGGTGTCAGCCGTAAAATTAGTGATTAGCTAGGGTAATGTAAAGGCTCATTGGCGACATTATTCAATGTTTATATTCTTGAAGCTTCTTTTCTAAGTCCCAAGAGAACACCACTGATGAGGGCAACACACAAAAGCAGGAAACGCATGGTGAAGACTGCAGCGGAACTTTTATGAAAAGCAGAAATAGAAGTTTCTGTCCTTAAGTTGAAACAATTCACTCAGAAGAAGCTTTCCGTAGTGGAAATCAAAAGGTAACAAGAAAAGAACATCGCAACATACATGACCTACATTCTACAAACTCAAAAGATAGACTACGTAGAAACTGCCAAGAAACTTAATAATCCTTACTCCAAAGTTGCAATTTAGAAAATGTGAATGAAAATGGCCATCTAGATGGCACTGTGACCTTCGAAAGGATTCATTCTTTCAATAGGCACTCCTACAATAAAATCTCCATACCTCAACTAGCACAAAAGCAAGTAAAACAGGGATATAAGCATCACTTTTCCTCACTTCTTGGGAATATCAACGACAGAGGCCTAGAAGATCAATTTCATAATATACTAAAAAGCTCCTCCATGGCATATATTTTGATGAGTTTTCCATCCAGTACAATATAGTTTATATGGGGAATGCCTTGCTAATTTATACTGAATAGCTTCTTTATAAAACAAGAAAAAGAAAAAAAAATGGGGAAATTACTATAAAGTCCCATGCAAGAGAATTAATATCAGAAAGATCACAAGAAGTTGTTAATACGGGTAACTTGAGTTATCAATTGTAGTTGCTTGAATTGTCAATAAGATCTTTCTGATATTAATTCTCTTACATGGGACTTTATAGTAATTCCCCCAAAGAAAATTATTGGCATCCCAGAGCAGCTTGAAGCAAGTCAAAAGGCCAGCTTACAAAAATGCCATACAGTTTAAGAAAATAGAACAGGTTCATACATGAAAATGGAATCTATGGACAATCAACAAGTTATAGGAGATAAAATCAGATGTTACCGTGCGCAATCTGAGTTCTTTGTGAGGTATGTTTTCAAATCCACAAAGCACCTCTTCTCTAACGGAAAAACCTCAGAGGAGCCAGCAATTAACAATGGAAACAGTTTGTGTAGAATTTGGTACAGCAGTAACTGAAAAGTAAAGCATGTCACGATCTGATTATCCCAAAGGCTTAAAAACAAACATTGCTCAAACTAACCTGAGTAAAACCACGTAAGCTGTGATGATGCGAGGTTAATAATGGAACAAGAGGAGGAAATAATTCATCCAAGTGCCTAGACTGAACATCTTCAGATGAATGAAGAATGACATTAGCTGCTATAAATACATAAGAAGAGAGTGCCTACACACAAAGCCAAACAAATTAAAGAATATGTTTTAGCATACCGCAGCATAACAGCTAATATTTCATATGCACTAGGTTAAATTGGCACCTCTCAACAATTTAAATCGTGTTGAAGATATTATGCATGACTCAGGTCATAGCCTTGTTTCTTTGTTGACAAATTAAATTTGCCAGCATAGTGCAGTGAGTAGCAACTAACCATGAATAAAACATGGAAAACTCATACAACAAATGGAAAAGCAGATAATTAATAGAAAACATTATTTACCTGAGGCCTTGTGCCATAATTCCGCAATATAGGAACCAATTGATCTCTAACCTGGAAGTGTGAGCATTACGAGAAGTGGTTTGAAAAGGCTAATTAGGTAACAGATAAAGAAAAACTTGCCACATATTCCAGTATGAGGAATGAACTGCACTACTCATAACTTAAGATTGTATAACTTGCTGTATATTTCATATTTTATATTGATCATGATTTGCATTGTAAGTTGCACATTGAATCTGCACATGTAAAACATTTACAAAATATTTAGCCTATCATCAACTATTTAACATTTGACGATAACAATTTATCTCATATTATCTAAAAGGAAGCAGCTTTTCTGATCTCTGACTAAAGTATGAATTCTAGCAAGAAGCAAGAACTGAGCCAGAATTCCTGTAAGTTAATTAGTCCAAGAAAACTAAATATCACGCAACCAAGCTAAACAAATATCATACTTGGGAATGGTTAGATTTGCTTGGCCTACTATGAAATTAAACGTAAAATACTGTTCCAGTTTTTAATATAAGAGCTAGACACCTAATTTGATTAGAATAAGGAAATTAGTTGAGTTAGTTGTTTGTAACAAATATGGGTTAGTTTTCCTAAAGTACCTTCTTTCATCATGACTAAACTTGGATGGAAACCCCTTGATGTTGCAAGCAATAGAATAGTTTGGGGAAAACATTATAAATTTGGGATACAAAGTGTATCAGGATCTTATATTTATGACCGATTCTAATTTCAAACTAGCTCTTATATTAAGGATTAGAGATAGTATGTTTAAACAATTCTAGCTGCAAGAAATAATTATTAAAATAATTGGGATTGTGTCAGAAGGTAGCTGATAGAGATCCAAAGGCTAAAAAGGGATCCACCAAAAGTTGAGATGATGATTAATTAGTTTTTTATTAGTTTTTATATATTTTTATGTTTTATTTATTAATTTATTTTTTTAAGATTTAGTATTTTGCAAAATCCATTGAATATATTATCTTTAAAATATTTAGGATATTGTTTTAATATTTCGAATCATATTAGGTTAGAAAGTTTTCTTATTTAAGGATAAGTTGTATTTAATTATTCGAGAGCTGATGATTAAAAGTTTTCTTCAACAAGTATTAACTTGTGTTGAGTATTCGGGATAGAATACGGTTGGATTGCAAAAGTTTGATCAACTTTTGTGAAGCCTTTTATAGCTAAGGATCTAAAAACAAGTTTTTCTAGGGTTTTAGCTGATCAATTCCTTAATTTACGGGGTTCATCCGTAGCAGTAGCCATCATGCATAGTAAAAAAAGAAATCCTTAGCATGCTTTTTACTTAGAAGGAAAGCCACTTTTAAGCCTTCATTAACGATTTCATTTCCAATCCAGTCTGTTATATATTTTAAGAAAACAATCAACCACAATGACACTAAATAAAATTGAGAGCCAAGGAAGTGAGAAAAAAGGGCAAAAGTTCTTACAAGTGATGGAAACTTCAAGTAAATGTTGATTGCAAATGTCTCTAAATATTGACGTACAGCAGGTAAGTTATTTCTCTGTCAAAAAATAATACCTTTTAGTTCTAGAAAGACAATCAATCGAAGTTGGAAATAACAAAAAGGATTCAGAGTAAAGCTATTGCAGAGAAGTAAACATCCTAAATAGAGAAACTGAAATAATCTAAAGCGGTTGCAAAGTATGGCTTATATGTTTGAGAAATTTTGCTTCAACAAGGAAAAAAATGGATGTAGCTTTGCAAATAAAGTCAAACATAAATGATAAAATTTTAGAACATACATCAAGGCCTCACATTTACTAGAAGAAAGACAAAAAATACATAATCTTTATCCTTAATTGTCTTAAATCTCAATGCATAGGTTGACCTTGATGGTTCTATATAAAAATAAATAACCAACAAGGATCACAATTGGAAGGGACTCAATGCCCCTTGAAGAAGGTCCAAAGGAGATGGAAAAAATCATATTGGGAAAATTGCCACCATTTAGACCTGGCAGACAATATTTGAATTGAATTAATAAATAGTACCAAACACTGGATAGTTGTATCCCAAAAAAACTCAATGCAAAGATAAGATATGGTGAAAAACCCATTTGATAAGCCACTTGAAGGAAACAAATAGATAGAAGAGACATAGGGTTATCCAAGGCCACCCATCAAATGCCCATCAAATAAAAACTTATTCAAACAGGAAAAAAAAATGATAAAGCAACATCCAGCACAATCTACTTACATTAAGTGATAAGCACAAGTAATCGGCAACTTTTCCAACTATATCTTGCTCAACAAATGGAGACAAGACACAAATTGTTTGCCAGACACGTATTTTGCGCCTATGAATCTGTATTATCAACATAATAAAATGATCAAAATGAAGTTATTAAAAACTGATCTGAACGAAAATAGGTTGATTTGTTCTTTACTTCGTAAAGTTACATAACTAATTATTGTGTAGTTATTTCTATACTTATGAGCCTTTAGGGCCTCATCTTGTATCTTCCTCTATAGATGAGAATCCTCATGGGAGTCAAAGCTCACTGACTATCATTACAAACCAAAAAAATTTTCTCCATCTTCTTTCTTCATATTTTACAGTCAAATAAATCTCTCATGTGAGCAAACTACTTAAGAATTTGTTTTTATTGGCCAAAGAAATAGCATTTGCTTCATCTAAGGAAGTTATAATATCTATGGGCATGATCCATGCGACTATTTTGTTGTTGTTTTATCACAAGAACATGACCCAGGAGCATGACCAGCCATGAACATGACTCGTAAGATTGATGAAATCTGAAGCAGAAAGGTAGAAAAATTTGAATAAAATTACTTTTTTATAAAAAAAAGGGAAAATTAAATACTAAAAGAACAAGTAGTTCAATCTAATTTAATGCATGATTATTCATGGTACATATGGATGCAAGGTGCATCTGCACAACTTGGTTCCAGGATCCCCTTGCACCTTGACGCAATTTGGAAGAGGAATAGGAGCGTGAAAAATATTCAGTGAGCAGTGGATAAGAGAAACTAGAATTTTCTCACAAAAAAATCTGTTTATTTCACCATCACCCAGAGAAGAAGCCAGGCTACTTTAGCTATTTTAAAGAGGACAATGAATAAAAGAAACTTACAGCACTGTATTTTTTGTACAACTCCTTTGCAAGATCTTTATCATTCACCTACATCCAAGACATATTATAAGCAACATAACCATCCCAATATAATAACTTGAAATTTGTGAATTGAGACAACGTATTTGCACAGAAAGAAATGGGATGTGACTAAAAACAATTTGAAAAATAAAATTCCAAATGTTGTAATGTGACCATATGTCAGTGATAAACCTAATGGCAACTTGTATACCTATCCCAAATCTAGAGTCACCATGCTCCCAGAATTTGAATCAGTAAGCATTCTAGTGTTACTGTTATGAGTAATGAACAACAAGTGAGAGCCATCTGAGAGAGGGTATCGTGTCTTCAAGGTATTTTAATCATTATATCCAACCTTTATAAACCCTTAATCAAGTAGTATTTATACAAGTTCGTAACTATCCTAATGAAATGATGGCATCTCCCCTAAGCATTTCTCTCCTCAGTCATAATCAATATTTAACAAAATTTTACAGAAGTAGTCTTCATCATTGACCACATAACACCATATCTTATTTATGTTAAAGTTTACCTTGTACCCCAACCAATGAAGAACAACAATTAAGAGGTAAAAGTATGACACTCGTAAAACTAAGGTATCAGACTACCAATGCTAAATAACCACCATGGCAGGGGGGACGGGGGGAAAAAAGACATGATGTTTAAATGCTGGTTCTGCAATTAACCAGAGATGGGCAGCACAATGATAGAGAATATGTCTTGGAGATAGGTTACTTACCTTCTGTGATTTGGGTGCATTATAAATAACAAACAATTTTAAAAGAGTGACATCACCAGCCAATAATATAATTATATAAGAACAAGATGATCAAATATTATTTTAACGAAAAGAACAAAACGGGGGAACACAGCAAACCAGCACCAGGAGCACAATGACAATAAAATAAGAAGATCAATCAGGATTAGATCTTATTGCCAATTACTTTCAAATCCTTGACACATTTCTTCATTTCTCATTGAACAGCGATCTGTAAACCTAATCATCACTTTAAATGAGGCCAAAGCAATTTTTCAACATTTGAAACCACAATTTTTAAAGGCAATGCCAACAAAGTAAATCTGGTTAAAATAATACAGGCAAGATAAGAATCACACAGCAGCGCAAATATATTATCAATACACTCAAAGGATATTAGCCATCCCAATGCTATGGTAGTAGAAAGCATTTCATCTTTAGCATAAAATATTTCTTATCATCTAATGGCAGTAATCCACTACCGCAGAGTCAAGGAGCTCCAGAAGAAATAATTTGCCAGATGCTAGAGCTGCAATGCAATCAGGATTTAGAGTTGATGATTCCACCATACTAGCCAACTTGTGAAACAGAACAGCAACAGAAACTCGAGCATACAATTCTGTATTGATATATGCCTAATAAGGAAGAAGAACATACACAAAAGTTAGCGGTTTCTGGGAACTAGCCAAACTGCACTATAAAACAACTGCAATAATTGGCAATCAGCATATCATGTTTCCAATATGAAACCTAAACTTCAATTTGGGTAGAAATTGGAAATAAGAATATGTCAAAAACAAAGCCTTAACAAACAACCAGATCTGGTGGTGCAATCTTAGATTATTTTTATTCCCCCTTTGGAGCTGCTGACCAGCACTCCTTTGCCCCTATTTATTCTATCTTCTAGTCTCTCCTGTACACAAATTGAATTATCCCGAAAACTAATAGCTCTTCCCTCTCTCAGCTTTGATTCAGTTTCATGGTATCACAGCTCTAAATCACAAAGTTCTACCGTGCCAAGATATGCTTCCAAACCACTCCCAGCCCAGGCACCATCAAAGCCAACCCTACACCTAACTCATGATGGATAGCCAATTGAATCAAGAGACAAATGAATCAACCCCAATGAGTATCACTGGCCAGAAACTCAACAGGTACAACTGCTCATTATGGAGTAGATATGCAAAAGTATTTGTGGGTGGCAAAGGAAAGGAAGGGTACTTAACTGGAGAGACTGGCATGACACGTGCCAGCCTCAAACAATCCATGACACGAAATCTGGAAGGTTGAAATTAACCAGGTGATGGCTTGGCTCACTGATTCAATGGAAATGGGAATTAATGAAACATATATGTTCTATGAGACTGCAGTCGCATTTGGGGGCAGCCCAATAAGTTTTATCCGCACAAGAAGGTGCAGTAGAAATCTTTCAAATTGAGTGCACACTATATGAATTTAAACAAGGTGAAAGGCCCTTAATCATTGCTTCAATGAACTCTCCAAATATTGGCTGCAGCTGGACCAATAGGAGAAGCATTCCTGGGACAGCACTGAAGATGCAGAAAGTTGCAATAAGATGGTTGAAAAAAAGCTGCTCATACAGATTCTGAATAGATCTTCACATCAACCTAGACAATGTACGGCAAAGAATCCTAGACATTATACCTTCACATACACTAAAAAATATTTCTTTTCTGAAGTTAGGAGGGAAGAAATTAGGGGGCAAAGCCTTGCCGGAAACTCCTAACAATGCTGGACAGATGGCTGACGGTGCTGCTTTGGCAACTCATGGCACTCCTAGTGGCAACAATAATCCAAAGATGTTAACCATTGCAGCAAGAACAATAGCAAGGGCTGATGTGACCACTATCAAAAAGTTGGTCACACAAGGGAGAATTGTTAGAAGATGCATGGAAAACCTCCAAATTGGAAGTCCAGGCAAAGGAGAGAAGGCAAAGGATCTGCTGATAAAGGAGAAACCAGTCTGAACATGAGTCCAATCTTTTATGGCTCAAAATACTGAAACTGTCCCTCAAAACAATATTTTCAATACAATACAACCAAATCATTCAAGATGTTAGGTAGCTCACTTCAGTCAGCTCAGGATCAGGGGTTCTGGCCAATAAGGAGACTTCCACCCTTGCATCATTGATGTCAGCCAGTTCAGCTTCAAAATCCTCATCAAATGCAACTGAAACAAATAATCCCAGGTCCATAACAATATTTACATAGTAAAGCAACAGAACCATAAAAGAGCTATATACAAACTAAAGATAAACATGTTTGATACCTGAACCGTAGAGAGTTAGCAGTTTCAGTTCCTTCATGTAGAATTTTATAATCCTAGGATTTGAGAGCCATAACCCTGTTAAGTGCAATGCCGCAAGACGAATTGTCCGAGGACTCTTTGTACCCTCTTCAAGAAGATTTACAACAAACTGAAATCAAGACATGCAAAAGAACAGTAAATATTTGCAAGATATCAGTAGAGAAAATACACAAGAAAGCAGAAAGATTGAGCAATGGGGGAAGAAAAAAATACCCATTTCAAGGGTCCGGGTGCGTTGTCTGTCTCGTGCATGCTCACATCATTAAAAACAGAAGGGTGCAAAATAGATGACAGAAGAGCAGCAATCGAAGCAACTCTGCGCTTGTTGCAGTTCACATGCAATATCCAAGAGGAATGGACCAAACGCCACATCGTCTAAAAAATGATTGCAAATTATAAGATCAGCACATTACCAACTGTTTGAATGTATATTTGTGACTCATCTTTCAAAGGAAAAAAAATTTCAAGACCTGACTATCACTAAACTAATTGTTTGAGAACTAAGTGTCAACCTGTCATAAGAATATATGTTAATTCACTTATATTTCAGCTTGTAGTGAGCCTTTAACTTCTAACTGAAAGGCACTTCGAAGGTTTTTAAAATCAGATGCGATACGAAATATCACACAAGTAATAAAACCAAAAAGCAGATTTAACTTCCTAGGATACTGGGGCAATCAGCAGTAAGCAAACCAGCCAAACCTATCATCCACGGCATAATACTGATAGCTCACCTAAAAATCACATGTCCAGAGTTTGCCACATGGGCACACACAGCATGCTCAGGGAAAATTCATTTAACATACAGCATCTTACTAAATTAGACATGAGAAAGGGCACAATTTTAACAGAAAGCTATTAAGTGAACCTGTGCATCAATCATGCCAGAGGAAACACCAGCACTAGACTTCCCTTTGGCAACTAGCTCTAACACCATTCTCACTGATCTCAGCGTGCTTAAAACAGAACCTTCCCCAGCATTTTCCAGGCTGCAAAACGCAACTTTCAATAAGATGACTAACAATACAAGATACCAAGGAAGAAAAAAGAAGAAGGTCCATTCAAACTCCTGCCATTTTAAACTAAAGACAGAAAAATATCAGCTTTGTTTTGTAAGTTTAGATGAGTTGAGATCCAAAGACTCGCAAGGATCAAGTTTCATTACTCATGGCACTTACAAAAGAACTTACATATTACTCATCAACCAAATTCTCACATTAATAGTGGAATTTGAATCTATACCCTTGCCGGTTATCAGCTAAATTTGATGAAATAATGGGGAAAGGGGAAAAGAGGAGAAAGGAGGAACAATTTGAGAGGAAAGAGGGAGAAGATAGAAGGAAATTGAGGGACATATAGATACCGCAAACACTCTGAATTTTGTTCAATGGCAAAAGTCTATACAAACGAATAGTCCTAGGGCTTGTTTATAGGAACCTATTCCTAATCCTACTTAGTATAATCCTAAAGATAAGATAAACTTTATTTATACTATTTAATCTAAATAAAAGATAAACCTAGTTTATTAAATGAAATTTAAAATTATCTAGATCTCCTAACAAAATATCCTAATTTAATTAGAGTTAAGAATCCCAATTATCTTATGACAATAATAAAATTACACTATTTATGTTTTTAATCACTTTGCCAACAAGACCAGTCTTTATTCACCAGCAACATGTCAATTCTGATTACTAAGCAACCCTCCTGGCGCAAAATATAACCAAATCACTTTACAGAAAAGAGGGTAAAGAATGACCACAGATGAGCATGATAGGTTAACTTGTTCCTTACCTCTCAATGAGATCACAAAAAATGCAATTGAGAGTGCCATCCGAGAAAAATGAGCGGCTTTCCTCCATACATATCCCATTCTTGGGAGCATGGGAAGGAATTGATAACAAAGATTCTATGCACATCCACTGTTTCGGCAACAAATTCGTTACAATCTATCAGTTTATCACTTGACAAAAAAAAGCATAAGATACAGTAATTTGAACAAATAAATCTTAAAATCGGAAATGGTCATTTATGAATATGGCTAATCACAGAAGTGATGAATGACCAGAAAAATTAAACCAGTGAAACCAAAAAGGAAAATAAACCAACAGAACATGGTCCATTTAAGTCATTAGGAACCTCAATTTCAAGATGCTAAGCAGAACTGTAACTAAAGATAAAGACAGAGATTAGTACCTTCCAAACCAACAAAACAGCTCTTCGAGTTCTTGCCAAAAATCCTACTCCAAGGAGATCATTGATATTTTGAATAAAAGACA
>QFDD01115464.1:0-15039 GCA_006871305.1 Vachellia collinsii
GCATGAGGAGAACCATCGAGGCCAGCACTCGACCCGAGGGGAGCGCCAGCCGGTGCGATCTCAGACTTGGAGGACCCATCGTGAGACGTCGTCGCCATTGGTGCAGACGAGGCCCTGTGGGTCGTCCGGGAGAGATCGATGATCGGAAAAAAAAACGGAGACAAGCTCAGCGTCGTCCGGGCTCTGATACCATGTGGACAGATAGGAGCTTGAATAATCCGATAAAATTCATTATGCTACCAGCTACTGTACATATAGGCTTACAAGTGAATCAAAGCAATAATTACAGATTTGATCTGATATTTGATCTGATTTCCTAGATAATTAGATCCCTAATTTTCTCCTTAATATCCTCTAACTAATCTCCTAGGATCTGCATAATTATTATTTACTTATATTATTTACATAATTACCACATTGTAGGTCTGACATTTTTCTTTATTACGTATCTAATGGTTCTTCTGTCATTTGTGTTATCTTCATTTTAAACATATATGATGTTTTCCAATATTAGGTTTGGTAGGATGAGCCTGCAATGATTTTAAGGCCAGAGAGGGTTTCCCAATGGGAAAAAGAACCAGTTGTAGCTTAGCGTTGTCAATTTTTCTGATATAATAACAGTTAAGAGCAAAAGGTTCAAGCCCTTACATTTTCCATCTTCTAGTAAGAGAAGCTTCAATCCACATTACCTCCATATGAATTTATAAATCTATTTGTTGAAAACAAGAGCTAACAAGAATATGAATTTAATTTTTGGCAGAATTGACTTCCAACTCGCATGCTTCTCCACTGGTAAACTCTTATTATAGCTCAAGAATGTGAGAGGATGGAAAATGGCTAGCTCCTCCACTTTTGAATAAATCCTCAAGTCTGAGTTTTAAATATGGAAAGGATAAAGCAGATTTGAATGATACTTCAAGTTTTTCCTTCTAAACATGAAAAGGAAAAAGCCAGTACATAGGCACTGTCAAGCTTTGGCAAATGGTTTTGTTTCGTTTCAGATAGGTTTTACTAAGTTCCTTTTACTGCCAATTCTTTGGCAAACTGGAGGGTGCTATGTACTTGGTTGTCTCTCTTGCATCCATTAAGGCTGGATTTACTTATGTCTCAACAAACTTGTTTATGCCAAGTGTTTATTTAATATATCATTTTTCTAGAACTGCAGAGTTATGATGTTCATGGGCATTCTATGCTCAAGGAATTAAATGTGTACTCACTAGGTTTACTATGTTGTGAAGTGGTTTTCTTATGTTCTGCACCATCCATTTTAAAATTTTTGCATAAATAAAGTTCATTTTACTTTACTTTCATGGTGTCTAACTTCTAAAGTCTATAGCCAATTTGATGCCATGAGTTGTATGTATTGGGAGACTTGGGGAGTCTGCTGCCCCTTAAATTTTCCCAACTTCCCAAATGTATTTTTTTCCTAGTTTCCTTTGATTTCAGCAATTATTCAGTATATTTCTTTAGTAAACATTATTCAGCATCTTTGACTGCAGATAACACTTCTACTTGTCACTTTGTCAGGTTTTAAAAGCATCATTGCCAATTTCAATTTGTGCATTCTATTCTCCTCGTTTTTGTTTGCTTGTCTTCTTTAATGTTTTTAGGAAATCATAATGAAATATATCGTAGTGGTTTGGTCTTGTTGAGCTATTCTATGTGCATGCAATAATGCTCCCGAGATCTCTCTCAGTAATACATGTCATTTTCTTTATTTTTCTGTTTTTAAGTTATTAAATTTGGCTGTAAAGTGACACCACTAGCTGTCTTGATAACATTTTTATTTCTTTGCTTCCCAAATTCCCCCCCCCCTACATTTTTTGTGTTTTTAACTTCAAGCCTTAAGTAGCTGAATTATGTGTCTTATTTTCCTCCGATGGAGTTGGAATCTGTTATGACCCAACACAAAGTTATAATTAAGGCTAAGACTTCATTACGTCAATAGATTTACACACATGCAGGGGAGGAACAATTACAGTGTCATAGGATAATGAACAATACTACAAAACACATACATGACACAACTCTCTCAGACACAAGTCTAACATAAACAGATTGCCAATCTTTCGAGAGTAATAGCACTCTCCACCCAAAGGGCTAAAGCCACAATTTTATAAAATTTTCTCTACCTCTTACTTGACTGAAGAGAAGATTTATAGAACCCAAAAGTACCTCTTACAATTCCCAATCTATGGACTTTGACCATGTTGTGAGATATTTTATTATAATATATAATTATTATAGATATTAATTAGAGAATTAATATCATATCCTGAGTGTGGCCCATAGTCATTTTGGGTCTTGAGCCCAGATAGGGTAAACCCTAGTCAGCTTTATATAAAGGTGTTCTCTAATGATGGGAGTAACACATGAGAAAAGCTTGACGGCTTGAGTAATATTCAGTATTCCCATTACTCTTTGAGGTTCTCTGATTGGTCACGGCTGCTAACTAGTTGCTATCACTATGCCTTTACCCCAGTCAAAAGAGACCTATCACTTTTGGTTTAACCTTGAACTACATTCTGACTCATTATCCATTTTGCATATACTCTTTCCTTTTATTAATCTCCGATTCCAAACAAGAAAGGCAAAGAAATGGCGAGAGGTACTGTATTATCTTCCGCTGCTACTTATCTATTGTTAGGGAGCTTTTAAACTATTGTATAAATAATCTATGATAGTAAACTCCGTTCTAACATGTGGTATCAAAGCCAGATTGCTTTGATCAACTCGCCTTCTTTTCTTTCAATATGGGAAGGGATTAAAATTTTGATTTACTTGGGAAAGGATAAATTTTCTTGGAGAAAATCATATTTGGGAAAATTTTGTATTTTCGCTATTCATTGTAAATCTGATGTATATGTAATTTGAATTCTTTCGACGCATTCATCAACATGAACATTTTATGAGAAATCACCATTTGCTATCTACGTATTTTCCTTGGAATTTTCTCATCTTGTCGTTGAATCCATGCTTGTTGTTTACATATACATGTGTGCCTTCTCAATATGAGAGCTTCTTGCCGGAATCCATGGAATTTTCGCAAGAAAAGTTTGATTCAAAGGATTCATGATGTTTTTTACTCCTTAATTTGACATATATTATGCAAGATTTTGTTTTGCTAATGTTTCTGTTGGAGAGGCCATGAAAAACGCCCTTGGATGATGGAGAAACAGCTCACTATCGCCGGAGAAGGAGACCTACAAAAAAAGGGGGGGAAAGGAGGTCAGCACCATGTGAGGAAGAAAGGGAATCCGGGTCGCGAACCAGATCATGTCGGGTAGGTCAACCCAACAAGCATGGGAGGAGGTCCAAAACGATGCGTTTTGGAAAGGTTGGTGCTGTGTGAGGAAGAAAGGGGATTCAGGTTGCAAACCGGATTGTGTCGGGTAGGTCAACCCGACATGTTGTGTCAGGTAGTGCTTGAACAGAAACTGCTTTACCTCACGCAAGAGCCCTAAATCATTGGTTGCAAGCAAGATGGCATCCACATATAAGACCAAAAATATGATCTTGCTCCTACTAACCTTGTGGTATATACATTCATCCATAATGTTCTCATCGAAACCAAATGATGTGATTACATTATGTAACTTTAAGTACCACTGTCGAGAAGCTTGTTTCAAGCCATAAATTGACTTGTTTAACTTGCAAACTATATGCTCTTGGCCCTCCGCGACAAAACCCTTAGGTTGTTGCATGTAGACCTCTTCCTCAAGATCCCCATTGAGGAAGGCAGTCTTAAAATCCATTTGACGTAACTCTAAGTCGAAATGCGCAACCAATGCCATGATGATGTGGAATGAATCCTTTTTCGATACTGGAGAAAAGGTTTCTTTATAATCAATTCCTTCCACTTGCGTGAAACCCTTGGCAATGAGCCTCTCCTTGTAGTGATCAATGTTACCTTGCGAGTCTCTCTTGGTCTTATAGACTCATTTACAGCTAATGGCTTTAGACCCTTTTGGTAACTCTACAAGCTCCCATACCTGGTTGTTTGCCATAGAGTTCATTTCCTCAATCATAGTATTATGCCACAATTTAGAGTTTACACTTTTCACAGCCTGAGTAAACGTTAATGGATCGATATCAGCACTGATATCATAGTCAATTACAACGATATACACAAACTATTCACTAGGCAATGCTCTCTTTCTTTCTCTAGTTGACCTTCTCAACTCAACTCCATGAGTTGGTTCAGGTTGCTCATTTGGAACACCCTCCATCACATTATGCGGTTGTTCCACTTCTGTGACAAGTTGCTACAACCGGATACATCTCCTTACTGGCAGGTGGAGCTATATCATGGAAGAGTTCAAAACAAACTCTAATTGCTCCTTCTACCTGCGATGCTGAGTACATTGCTAGTTTTGAGGCAAGTTCACAAGCAATCTGGATAAAGCATTTCATTGCTGGGCTAAAGATTGTGGATTCAATCTTTAGACCAATAAGGATGTACTGTGATAACACAGGCGCAGTGGCCATTGCAAATAATAGTAGGAGTAACAGTCGAAATAAATTCGTCGAACTGAAATTCCTATGTTTGAAAGAAAGAGTTAGAGATGGCCAAGTTTCGGTTGAGCGCATCGATACTGAGGATATGCTAGCTAATCCTCTTACTAAGGGACTAAAACCGGAACAATTCATGTCACATGTACTTGAGATGGGCATTTTTCCTCCATTCATATAGTTAATGTATGTGGTGCAATGAAATTAAGGTTATCATTTATTATCTCTATTCTAGTTGTATACATTCAAGTTATTGAGATGATAAATATTAAAGGTGGAACCAAATAAACATAAGTTTATTCATAAAGTCATACCCATTAAATAAGGGTGTTACATGTGATACGTGGAAGGCAATACTTGACTTAAGAGGACTTGTCGCCATGATCCTTATAACATAGCCTTAGTTTATCTGGGCTTGGCAATTGACATAAGGTGTACGGGCCAAGTGGGAGAATGTGAGATATTTTATTATAATATATAATTATTATAGATATTAATTAGGGAATTAATAAAATATCCTGAGTATGGCCCGTAGTCATTTTGGGCCTTGAGCCCAAGTAGGGTAAAACCTAGTCGGCTTCAGTTCTAACACATGTAACATCCCCAATTTTAACCAATATGGTATGAAATGTAATTGAGGTTTTGAGAAGCTAATTACAAAATTTTTAAATAAGTACGAAAAAATTCTTGGGTCAAAAGTTATTTTAGAAAATTATTTTATCTTTAAGGAGATTTGAGAAAAATAAGTAAATTATCCAAAAATTTATTAGGAGAATTATTTCTCATACTGATGGTCAAATTTAGGGGAAAAATTAGTCATTGAAGTATTTTACAGCATTGTGGGTTTATATTTATAAAAAAGGGGTTAGATGGTAAAAAAGAAAGTGTGGGAGGGCAAATAGGTGAATTCACCCCGTACTTAAAACCCCTCCCCTTAAGTTTTATTCATCTCATTCCTCCTCGTCGCTTCATCTGACCAGACCCAAGAGAGAAAGAGCGAGGCCGGAAAACTCGCCGGAAGAAAGGGCTGACGATGCATGCAAGCTTCATTCCTGGTTCAGGTGAGTCTCTTGGACCTTCCCCTACCCTC
Source organism: Vachellia collinsii (assembly GCA_006871305.1). Taxonomy (NCBI): domain Eukaryota; kingdom Viridiplantae; phylum Streptophyta; class Magnoliopsida; order Fabales; family Fabaceae; genus Vachellia; species Vachellia collinsii. The sequence goes on from QFDD01115464.1 coordinate 5,603, forward strand.
AGTTTTCTTCAATTTCTATTGTTTTGAGTTCTAGGGGAGGGATTAAAGTTGAGAAATCAGGGGTAACTCAATGATTTTCACCTATTAAATCAATTTATGAGTAAGTTTGAAGCTTCCTTGAACTGATTGAAGATTTGCATGCGTGATTTTTCATTATCTATTGCACCCAAAGAACAGTTCCTTTCTACTTTCGGTTTCTGACCAAAAAGAATGCAATTCCTCTGATTAAAGTTGAATATGGCCGTTTAGAAGATATTAAGAGTCGGAATCGTTGAGTAAATGTGGAAGGGGTGCTCGGTTTTGTGAGAAACTGAAGCAAAGGTGTCAACTCTTTATTATTTGCCTCTGTTTCGAGAAGAAATGAGGTTTGGGACTTTTGGTCGTTGGAAAAAATGCTAGGATTTTTGGATACAAACTAACAGTAGAGTAGCCATTTAAAAGAACGGAAGAGAAAAAATACTAATAATCTCAATATTTTCTCCCAAATTTATAAAAGTGGCACTACTGCATATTTTAGCTACAACATCACCTTTTAATGTCAATTAAATAGTGAACCAACTTTAGAAAAATGTGGTGACATTTTTATAACCATATTGTAGTCCGGATACGATTAGAAGTTGTTTAATCAACGTCTGATGTCAAGCATAATTTCCTACAGTAGTGTGGTAGTGTGGATCTTACATTAATGACTAAAAAGAGTATTACATTCTATCAATGACTTCAAGTATAGCGACCTAAATTTGATATTAAACAAACCGTGAAACGACCTAAAAATAAGGTAGTTACCGTCGCATATATGCCTAGGTTGGACATTCATATATAAATCACTTAAATTATTGTACAAGAGTCATGACGAAATTGATGATTCACATTTCACGCATACCAATAGACTTATAGATACATATAGATATATATATATATTGTGTGTGTGTGTGTGTGTGACATCCTAACTGCTATATTATGCAAGATTTTTCATTCATTGTACATGTAAGATAGTAAAAGATCAATTCATAAATTTGTATAATTATATAATACAAAGATGGAAGCAAGTTATGCAATAAAGGTGAGCTTATAATCACAGCAATATTTTGTCTCTGCTGAACTTTTGTTTCCCCACGAACAAGTCTTCAACATGTGCAAGCCTCTTTCTTTTCTTATCCACCACAGACTCACTCTTTGAGGCATATACTGGGGACACTCCAAATGCTTTGATAGAGACATCAGAATCAATAATCTCATGAACACCAACAATTGTATCTGCAGTACAGAATTCACACGTAATAATCGTCCCATGGTAAATTGCTCGGACAACATTCGGTGGGAAATTGTAGTACCATATAAAAACATTATCTGAATTGTGTTCCTCTATAGTATAAGAACACTGAAATTGGGAGTTGAAGCTGCGGTTGTTGTCATTTGAGTAATTACACAAAATGACCATGGACATTGGGGCGGAAGGAGGAAGAACACAGCAGAACACCATACCGATGAGTGATTGTTCACGATCACATGTAAATTCTACAGCATTTGAAGCCATTTGCGTCGCCATCTGTTTATATCTCATCCAACTTGGAACTGTTTTTCCCGAGTAACTAACATAATAAGAATGAACCTTTCTAGCAGCTGAAATAATTGAGCACCGAATCAATTGCTCGATAAAGACAATTGAAGGCTCATCCAACTTTGCACAATCCTTGCAGTACAACCAGCATCCATGATCTAAGCATTGCTGTAGAAATCCTGATGAGAAGAATATAGTCTCCAGTGATGTACAGTAATTGATTTCTAACCTGTCAAGCATGCAAGGAAGTCCAAGTATAGACTTAAGCTTCCTAGAATTCGACAAGCCAATCTGTCGTAGGTTTGAGAGATTCTGCATGCAAGCTGGCAATATCTCAACACTGGATCCTGCCAATGATAAAGATTCTAACTTGGCCAAGGCACAGATATTGTCAGGTATTTCTGACAATTCACTACAGTTGTCCAAGTATAAAGAACTCAAGCAATGCCATGCAGAGAATAGGATCTCTAACTCCGTTTTGTGAAACACTTGATGGAAACCGTCAAGTCGGAACCTCTCAAGATTTGTGAAGCAACGGAACTCATTTATTGGAAGATACTCAAGTCTTGAGCCATTGAGAGAAAGCTCTCTAAGTTTTGTAAACTGCCCAACTAATGGCAAGTGCAATATTTCAGTTTTACTACTAAATAAATCTAATCGTTCCAACTTTCCTATTGACAAACAAAATTTCTTGAGACTACCACAACCATCAACTCTAAGGTCAGATAGAGATTTTAAATTTGCCTCACTTTCAAGACTCTCTAATCTTGAGCAATATGATAGATCCAAATTAACAAGTGTATGGCATAAAAGAGATGGATGAACACTGCGTAGGTTCTCACAAAAATCTAGATATATTGTTTCAAGCTTGCGTGTCCTAGAGAAATCAGGCAATTCCATCAATCGCTGGGATCTGCTCAAATTGATTATCTCTAAATTTGGAAGATCCTATCAGCATGAAATGATAGACATTACATTAAAGGCCATCATAATTTAATTAGATTGAATAAACATAAACTATACTCAAGCATATGTATGAAATATAAATATATACCTGTACTCCATCCCAAAGCTTTTTCATATTGTTGTGTTCCATGCGAAGTTCAACAAGGTTCTCTGGACAAAACCCTAACGGCAGAGACTTCGAAGGATATACATCCCAATGAAAATACCTTAAGGTATTAGGAAAAGACTCAAAATCACGAGAAAGCTTTATATGAGATTCCACATGCCATCCATAACAGGAATAGAATTTTATTATTCTTAACTTTCTCATTTTGGTGAAGGTGTCAACCCTCAATCGCACCTCTTTAATTTGAGTCACATCCACTGTGATACCTTGAATTTTCTTCGTTCCCTAATATGAAAACAAAATCAAAATGGCATTAAAACTATTAACAATTGGTTGAACATACAAAATGAAAAGTTAATGTATCTTTTTCTTACCATATTATTTTTTAATACATCCAAAATTTCTTTAGAATCATTCAATCGACTGCGCTTTTCAGGATGTTTGACAGATTCCTCACGAACTATTTGCTCACCCATCTCTTGGATCAAGCCATGCATTTCTATAATTGTTTCATCTGAGATTTTTATTAGAGCTTTATTGACAAGATTTTCAATTCCACTAACTGCTTCAAAATCACAAGCCTCTAGTACGCTTGTAACCTTATCTTTTTGTTCTCCCACAAAAAAGAATGCAATGTCTAAAAATATTTGCTTGTCAACATAATTTAATCCATCATAACTTACCTTCAATATATTTTGAATGTCATGTTTTGGGTACTTTTGGAGTTTTCTAAACTCGCTTTGCCAATATGTGTTGCTTCTAGAAGAAAAATGGCAACCCAAAACTTCCAAAGCTAAAGGAATGCCTTTAGCGTAGGCTACTGTTCTTTTTGATAGCCCTTCACATCCTTTCTTTGGATGATTTTGTTTGAAGGCATTTAAGCTGAAAAGTTTGAGAGATTCTTCAAAGTTCAATTCCTTTACTTCATGTATATAGTCTTCATCGATCTCCACACACCTAAGAACATGCTTGTCTCTGCTTGTTATAATAACTCTACTACCCCATCCTAAACAAGTTTCTTCTACTACAGCTAGGTGTTTCAGTTGCATTGGGTCGTCCACATCATCTAGCACAATTAAGACTTTTTTCCGCTGCAGCTTTCCAATTGCAGCATTCAAATGGAGACTTCTTTGGTTTAATAGGTTAGAAATAAGTTCTTCACGCAAATGTTTGAAACCATCCATCTTTTTTGATTTGGCGCTCACATTTTCTAGGAAGCAAGAGCTTTCAAATTGAGAAGAAAAATGGTCAAATATTTCTTGAGCAAGGGTTGTTTTACCTATTCCTCCAATGCCCCAAATTCCAAGGAATCGAACTTGTTGTGGCTCAATTTTCATTAATGAACTAACCTTGGCAAAATTCTGATAAACTCCAACAAGGAGTTTAGAGTTTCTAGACTTCCTTGGGTACCTGTCTACCCATATTTTCAAGATATTGTTGACTATCACATCAATGAGTTGAGATTCATTCCTGGCTCACAAGAAGAGAAATAATAATAATTAATCAGTTGACTTGAGATCGAATAAATGAACAGATATAATTTGATAACTCTATTACTTTCAGAACAAAAACTAAGAAAACTTTATAAGACATTATTACAAAATGACATATTGACTAAAAGCACTTACTGAATATCTGATGAATAGTGATATCCAGACAAGTTAGCAGTTTCAGTCAAAGTAGATCTCCAAATTTGTAGCTTCTTGATATTATCCTTGAAACTCTCCTCATGTTTAGTAAATGCATCTGCATAAGAGCCTCTTTGATGCCTGACATCGGATGGATCTATATTGTAAAATACAGGTATTACAATCTGTTGATTGGTTTCCTTGCATTTCATGATTTTAACAAGCTCTTCTAAGCACCAGGTTGAAGAAGCATAATCTTTTGAGAATATCACCAATGAAATCATTGATGCTTCTATTGCTTCGATAAGTGCTGATGATATTTCTTCTCCCCTCTGCGGCCTATCATCCACGTAAACATCAATATGATTTTGGCGCAATTCCTTTTGTAGATGGCTAAGAAACCCATGTCTGGTGTCTGAACCTCTAAAGCTTATAAACACATCGTACTTTTCCTGACATACTTGGGAAGAGAAAGAAGCACAAGCAGCCATTACCTGGCAAGAAACAAAGATGAATAGGGTTTTAATTGTTGCTATAAAAATCTCAACAGAAACAAGCTTGCAAAATTTGCAAATAATTTGTAGAAATTAAAGACCGGATGCCAATTTTTGGATTATAGTAGCAACAAGGCTTCTGCTGAAGTAAATGAATAATGCAAACATAAACAATATATAGTGTGTCAATCCAGCACATACAATGAACGAGGAAGAAGATCATCATACCTGCACAAGCTCAAGTGACTAACGATGAAACACGTTTGGCAAACTAAGAGCAAAATTAATGATTAGATCTGTGTGGACAACATGCATCTTGTAACACCCTTCCAATTTACTACCAGTCTAAACCGCTAAATTCATAGATGCAGTTATTTTAGGCACAAGAGTTCTTCCTTTACATAAACAACTCTGCCTAATTTGGTTAGAATGAGCTTTTCTAAAAAATTATAAACCCCCCACAAAAAAAATGCCAAAACAGGCTATTCTGCAAGGCTAATATCCATACACTTTTTATGAGTATCACTTTGTTAAGAGCATACAATTATTCTTGCACAAAACTAATTGTTCAACATGACATAGCATGCATAACAATTATGGCGCAAATGAGTACGCATAATAAAATATATAAGAACAAGATAAAAATGTTTCTACCTATCTCATTTCCTTCTCAGTTATCTTCCCATGTATTTCCTTTTCCAGTCATCCTTAGGATGCTCAAGCCGATATATGTATGATATTACATTAATTATACGCTTATCGAGTTTTATTTAACTTAACTTTCTCTCATATTCCCAAGTCTACCCCTTTATTTAATCTTATACTTTAGATTCCAACAAATTTGCAAAAAGCATAACTTATTCCACATAATTCCAAATATAGTGATTCCAATTTCTATGCAAAACTTTTTTGTTTCCTTAATCAAGGAAAAATACCATTTAGAATTGGTACTCAGTTTTAGAACCAAAAATAAGTACACACATTTACTGTTTATTTGGTTATTCTTTCTAAAACTCCAGATTTCAAGACCAACTTTAATGGTTTATAACTTACAATTCACTTAACCAAATAATGCATTATGAGACTCACTTCAAAGCTTATTACAAGTACTATTTGCTTAATAAATTTCATGGTCAACAAAGATCATTTAACTAGCGTATAACTCCCTCAAAAATAGATGCCCAGATTTAAAAACTCAATCATTTTTGTTTCCAAATTCTTGATACTTCACCGACTTACACAACCAGATTTGCTGATCGTAAAGCAAATTCCTCAACGACAAGTGGCAGCTATAATTCTCAAATAATCCAACTGAACAAGCACTAAGAGAGGCAAAAATCACAATCCTCAAATCCACTTATAAATTGCAAAATCTCCTTCAACATCAAGAAACATTTCTTCCTTAAATTAGTTTCTATCCTTAGAAAATGAAGCTGGACAGCAGCACATTATGCCAGGAAATATCTCAATTCATAAAATCACCATCCTTTGTATACTTGGACAGCATCCTCCTATCCACAGCAACATCAATATATATATTTCAAAATCTCAGTCTCTAACCTAGATCCAAATTTCAGTTCACAGGTTATATATATTTATATCACACCGATATTCAGATACAGCTTATACTACTTTTCCAAAATATCAAAAACCAGCAGCAATTTCTTTTGCAGAGACTCAAAGTCTCAGTTTTTCGGTTCCTCACAGAACCAAACAACCCGACGCATTCAACCTGAGATTTTAACTTATAATGAACTCCAAACACAATCTTACACCATAAACCACAAAATCCCACATCTTTTGGCCAGAATTCGAAGAGAAGAAATGTTACTGTTCACATGAACCATAACTGAAATCCAAAAAAATTCACAGGCAGTGCTCAATATGGTTCAAGAATTCTCTGATCTTGCTTATAGCTTCATCTAATCGGTGAAACTCTCACTTTTTCTCAAGCTTGACTCAACCCCGAAGCACAAAATGACAGAGATTAAGAAATCTGAAAGTAGAGAAAGGCTCAAGAGACTTACCTGAACACGAATCCTTGCTTGCTGGTGCCGATGGCCTCCTCTCCGGCGAGAACAGCTCCGACAACGCGCTCGGCTCTCTCTCTCTTGCGCTCGCTATCTCTGGTCTCTGAATCGAAGGAAATGAAATGAGAAGAAGATGATAGTGCCGAGGGGACAAATAGTCTCCATGTACAAATTTAAAGGCATTCACGTGGCTTCGTTAAAGCCATGGAAGCATATGAAGGTACATATAGGCTGTGTCACATCTAAGGGTGTGCTTGGTTTGAAGGAAAGGATGGTGGGCGAGGAAATGGAGGGGAGGGTAAAGAATAACAGGAAAGATAAATCACATTTTTTAGTTTGGTTGAAGGGGAGGTGAAAAAGAATATTTTTAATGATCTCTTATTTGGTTTAAGAGGGGAGGGGAGAAAAGAAATGGTAATAATTTACTATTTTACCATTATATATTAATTATATTTTTTATTTATATTTTATATAAATTAATTTATCCATTAATATTAATTAATGTATTAATATTTTTATTTGACTAATGATATTATATTTTGAAAAAATAATATAAAATATATTATTTATTTTGTTAAAATATATTTTTATTTATAATAATGTATCTTTTATAAATTAGTTTTATAAAAATATATTTTATAATTTGTTTCATAATTTATTTTTAATTAAAATTATATAATTAATATTTTTAATCAATTTATAATAATATATTTTTATTATAATATTTTTTTATTTTGTTACAGTATATTTAAATTATAATAATATTTTTTTTAAGGGTAATAACGAAATAATAGAAAAATTAAAAAGGATAAATTTGTCAAAAAGTTTGACTCCCCTCCAAAAAAATGGGGTTTAGAAAGGGAGGGGAGGTAAATTTGAGCTCCCCTCCCCTCCAAAATTTTGAACCAAATGAGGGGAGGGGAGCATTTTCCCTTCCCTTCCTTCCCCTCCCCTCCAACCAAATCCCAATAAAGATATCAATTTGGCATTCTTGGGCCAAAAAAAAAACACTTGGTATTAATTATCATAGCTACCTTCTGAATGCTCCTCTCTCACAGTCCTCGTATTCTAGTGTATGTTTGGCTCCCTTTTAAAAGTACTTCTAAAAATATTTTTATGTAAGTTGAGAAAAAATTCATCTCATATATTTATCTTAAATTGCGTACAATTACTTTTTAAAGGTTATTCCTAAACATATACTTAGTCATTTTGGCACAGCAAAGAGATTATGATTGCTTTGAACATTATCATGTACTTTCGCTCTCCTCGTCTTTCTTCTTCCCTTTGTCAAGCTTAATTTGTGCACTCATCATGCTCTGAGTTATCGGCTTTTGGGAAACATTTTGGAAACATTTGGAGAATGATTTTTGATAAAATGTACTTTGAAAAATGAAAATTTATTTAGATAAATATTGTAAAAATGATTTTTTAATGTAAAATGAAAAAAATGAATCTCATTAGATAATACATATATACATATTTTTTTTATTTTATATTGTGATAAAATTAATGAAAAAAATAAAATGATAAAAAGTAGTTGGAATGTCTCAAGTTGCGACTTAATATATATAGGTTCCGACTAAAAATTTTTACATCTAGGTCGCGAGTTAAGGTATCTCAGATCATGACTTGTAATGTTTAAATCGCGACTTGTAATGTTAAGGTTGCAACTTGAAATCTATTCTGAGCAAAAAGAGATTTTTTTTCTCTCTTTTCCAAAATGCATTACAGAATGCATTTTGACCAAATTAGTTGTTAAACAACTCTTCTATTGTAAAATGCATCCCTCCCCATGAATGCATTTTTAAGCTCCAAACTTGATTGCCAAACACGCTCTCACGAATTTTCTTCTCTTTTGATGCATTTTTTAACCTGAGCTTTCCTCATTATAGAATAGAGAGGCTCTTTATCTACATGTTTTGGAATCTTAAAGGGGAAGTGGGGATGTTATGAAGATTGTGTGTGATGTGTATTCTTGTTGTCCTAATCTTACAATAATTAGTTGGCGTTGTTTTGTTACAAGGATTGTCACTTGAGAGCTAATCATATTTGTGCCTTCAGCTGATTTATTTTTTTAAAAAAAATTATTTTAGTGGGTATAAAATTTAAAATAAAAAATATCTTAACTGAATTTTCTAAAAAATAATTTTTTATTTAAAAACCATGAATTTAGAAAAATCAAATATGGACTGTCAAAATCAGATTTAGATGATTCAGATCTGATTAACTCTCCATGTTAAAAAAAATGCTTAATGGGAAAATCAGTTCCAGCTTTATATCTCATTGTTTGCACATAATTAGGCTTACTGAGAAAACCTTAGGACCCGTTTGAATTGAAGAATTGATGGAAATAGAATAGAATGGAATAGAATGGAAAGGAAGAAAAAGGAAAATTTTTTGACATGGGATGTTTGGTATACACTAAAATGGAAAATGATTTGATGAGAAAATTTTGTTTGGTTGGATTAAAATGGTGGTAAAATAGGTAGGAAAATTGTATCAAATGACTATATTATCCTTAAAACCAAAATATGTAAAATGAAATTTAAAAATATATGTATTTATTAAAGAGGAAGTTAGTATTACAATTTTTTAAATGTCATTCGAATGATCTAAACCCCATTCGAATGGTTCTTTATTTTTAAGGTAAGT
>QFDD01115469.1:0-10724 GCA_006871305.1 Vachellia collinsii
CTCTGCGTTTTTTCCATTGACTTTGTTCTTCTTCCCACATGGTTCACATACTATCTTTTAGGTCTTCATAATCTTGTTTAATCTTTTTCTAAAAACTGCAACTATGTCTGTGTCATTAGTTTCACACATGGAAGATCATGCACTTTGAAGTAGAGACCTTATAAGGTACTAAGTTTTCTAATTCTAATAATTAACTTTTGGGGCATAATTCTTCCAACAAAACACTTATGCTCATTGTAGTCTCTTTCTCCTAGTGATTAGTTTGTGTAGTAATGCATGTGCAGTGGTTAGTTGTATTGTTTGACATTTTTACACCCATTTTAAATGTTTAATCATATTTTTACACATCTGAAAAGTGTAGTGTTAGACACACTTCTATAAAAGTTTATTAGTATTTTTGGACTTTAAGCCTTAAAAAAGATTCAATCTAACCCATTCAGACTATTTAAACGGTGCCCAATGATGATGAGCTGTTGTTATTCGTGATTAGCCTAGGTCGCATTGAAACTCGTTCAGTGCATGGACCTTATCTCTTGGTGCATTAAGAACCATGTAGTGTTGGTCTATATATACATATAATCCAACACACACATTTTCATCCATGAAAGGAGCTATGGCTGTAGAACTAAACGAAAGCCTTTACATTATTTCTCTGTTCGCTCTCCTCTTCTTGGTCCTCATTGTTTTGAAGCTCACAAGAACAAGAACCAAATCCAATAATCTGCCTCCATCTCCTCCTAAACTACCCATTATCGGAAATCTTCATCAGATAGGCAAACTCACACACCGTTCTTTCAGAGATCTTTCACACAAGTATGGCCCTCTCATGTTGCTGCACTTAGGCCAAACCCCAACCCTGGTGGTCTCTTCTGCAGAACTCGCCAGAGAAATGGCCAAATCCAACGACGTCGTCTTCTCTGACCGCCCTTCAATCACAGCCGCCAGAACCCATTTCTGTGGGTGCAACGATCTGATCTTCGCACCTTACGGTGAAGGTTGGAAACACAAAAGGAGAATCACTGTTGCAGAATTTCTTGCCTCGGCAAAAGTAAGATCCTATCAGTTCATAAACGAAGAGGAAGTTGCAGACTTGGTTAATAAGATTCGTGAAGCATGCATGAAGAAGAAGAAGAATGGATTATCGTCTGTATCGGTACATCTGTTTCAGATGATAATTGTGACCTCAACCAACATAATGTGCAGATGTGTGTTTGGGAACAAGTATGATATTGGAGAGATAGTGATGGAAATGATGCATCAAATTGGAGAGTTCAGTTTTGGAGATTTCTTCCCTTCACTGTGGTGGATGGATTTTGTTACAGGATTGCTTCCAAGAATGAAGGCCACTTCGAGAAAGTTACAAGATTTCATCGACCACAAGATTGAACAACACAAGAGCAACAAAATGAATAATGCTCATGAAAATAGTAACAACTTGCTGGATATTCTGCTTCAACTTCATTACCATCCCATGCCTGACTTTAACCTCTCCCTCCACAGCATCAAGGCAATTGTAGCGGTATATCTCTCTCTCTCGCCCTCTAATTAATCTGCATGTCCTTGTAGTTTTACCTTTTTTTCAATAATCCTTACAGTTTCAATAAAATTAGATGAAAATACAGAGACTCGATAGAAATAGGTGAAACTATAAAGACTTTACGACTAATCAGTTAAAATTATAAGGACTTGTAGATAATTATTCCTATTTATATATATACACATATGAATATTTATATTTGACAGTGTCTAATTTACACATGAAAATCTCAGAATATGTTTGCCGCTGGAGTGGACACAACCGCAACTACAGTGGAATGGGCTATGGCAGAGCTGATGAGACATCCTGGGAAGATGAAGAGAGCACAGGAAGAGGTACGAGGAATCGTAGGAGACAAAGCAAGAATTGACGAAAGTGATGTGAATGAGATGAGGTTCTTGAAATGTGTGGTGAAGGAGACCCTAAGATTGCATGCACCTGGTCCTCTTCTAGCTCCCAGAAAAACCACAAAAGCTGCGAAAATAGGAGGCTACGATATTCCCTCTAAAACAAACGTGCTTGTGAATGGTTGGGCAATCCACAGGGATCCTAAGTACTGGGAGAGACCTGAAGAGTTTGTTCCAGAGAGGTTCGAGGACAACAACGAGGTTGATTTCAAAGGCCAGAATTTCCAGTTCATACCTTTTGGATTTGGAAGAAGAGTGTGTCCTGGACTCTCATTTGGGGTTGCTTCAATTGAATACACACTTTCCAATCTCTTGTACTGGTTCGATTGGAAACTTCCTGGTGATGATTATGGAACAGACATAGATATGAGTGAGGCAAGTGGCCAAGTTGTCTCCAAGAAGATCCCATTTCTTCTGCAACCGATCATTCCACAACTCTGAAACTTGGAAACTGCTTATGATGACCTTCATCATCATCGATCGTTAATTTTCACTTTTCTGTAATCGTATGTGTTGTTAAATGAGTTTATCTTGTCTGTCTCGTGTCTTTAATTAACTCAGTCAAGAGTCTGTATGTTACTTTTTTGTGCATGAGTTTGTAATCTAGTTTCTCTTTCGTTGCCAAAGATAAGGTCCACTTGAAGCCGTTGATTTGGTTAGACGAAGAAGCTAGCTCCTTTGATGATGACATATGGAGCATATGTATGTATATGTTAATGTGTGAGTGTGTGTAGTGCTTTAAGTAATTCTATTATATGCTTTTCTCCTTTTAATCTTAAATTTAAAAGTTAGTAGAATGACCTGATTGAGTTTTAAATATAATATATCAGTCTACCTTATCTCTTATATTTATAATTTTTTTTAAGATTGCAATATAGAAAGGGGTTTTTACTAAGTGAGTAAATGCAAATAATTAAAAATGGTACTTTTGAAAAAAAAATAAATACATTTTGTTTACAAATAACCAACATTGCTAATTTAATTTTCTTAATCTTTATAAATTAATTATATATTTCTTAGGACATGAAGAGTATTAATTAATTTTAATTTTATGCCATTCAATCTCAACTTAAATAATGATATCTACTTCCACCGTCAAGCTCGCTCACGCATTCATGAATAATTTAGTTAACTTTGCAAGTGCATGAAGAATAATCGAGGATTATATTTTTGGGATGCCCAACTAATAAATAATTTGTTATTTTGAAGGATTTTTGTCTTGTTGACCTAAGCATCGCATACAAGGCAAATACATACATGAGCTATGACTTGTGAATAACAGTACTTGGTGTAAAATTCCATTAATTACCATCATATATATTATAAGAAGAAAAAATTAAAATAAACTAATTGTTGATAAAAAATGATTTTAAAATTTATTTGAAAAATAATAAATAAGATAATTACTATAATAATAATGCACAAAAATAATAATTTTATTCAAGATCTTAGTATAAATTATACTATTAGTACATAATGTTTTGGATTATCATTTAAGTTGTGTAAGTTTTCAGTCCTTTATAAGTTTTGCATACAGAACAACTATGGAAAAATCTAATATTACAAAGTAGTTTTATAATTTCACCCCATATTTTAATACGTCTTTTTTATTTTATATGTTTAAGTTATTCATATATTTATAGCTATATATAATATATAATTCCGGAATATTGGATTCAATTTGTACAAATATAACCCACAACCTAAGAACATGGACTCCCCAATTCAAAAGACAAGTAATTTTTAATTATCTTATCATAACTAAGTACGAATAAGTAACTTGTTGCATTTGCTTGAAGTTGAAAAAACTTCTCAATTTTGAACAATGAAATGTTAACCGTCATACCAAAAGTTTAAATTGATAGTAGACGCGTATCCCAATTTTTTTAACCCAAATTGGACACGGTTCCACCAGTCTCCTATGACCTTGTATGATCTACTTAGTTAAACCCAATCCACACCCCCAAGAACTGACACTCATCATTCCCTCTCTCTAAAGAAGATTCGTCCTCGAATCTATTCTGATGGAAGTGAGACTTGAACCCATGCAAGCTCTGATACCAAACCTCAAGAAACAAGTGCTAACCATCATTCCACAAGCTTAAAGTGTATTCCAATTCCTTTAACCCAGATCAAACATGAGTCCACTAGTACCTACGACTTTATGGTTCACCTGATTGAACTCAATCCACACCCCATAGATCAGGGATACATGGCTCTGATACCAAACCTTAGAAACAAAACGCTAACCATCATACCTACATCTTAAGCTGATAGTAGATGCACCCAATTCCTTCAACCTAGATCAAACACAAGCACACCCCCTAAACCTGAGACACATCAGATAATGAATCCAAATATCTATGTTTTTAAATCTCCATGTAGAGATAAATTCCAATAATTGATGATGCGTAGATCACAGAATAGCACAATAGGTCTAGATCTTCAACTCTAAAAGGTAGCATACATAGCAACAGGCCTAGATTTCTGACCCTAGAAGCTAGGAAACTTTTAATTTACCTAACTGAATGAAAGACACTACTCAGTGTGCAAGCAATGTTTAAATCTTTTCACTTACATTTGTCATATTAGTTTCCCCTATGGAGATGCGTGTCATTGTGCATGTAATTTCCTATGTTATGTAGTGTATCATGTCATTAATTTCCCCTGTGGAGATGCGTGTCATTGTGCATGTACTCTCCTATGTCATGTAGTGCATAAATGAACGATTGATACCCTTGTATTGTCATAGTAATGTCTCAATCCATCGATATTGTTACACACAGATACAGACAAAATGCAATTTAGTTGTTGCAGAAAGGATCAGAGCAGCCAAGCCTAGCTAGTTAGAGATTCTTAACTTTGTAAGAAACAAATGACAATATTAAATTTCTTAGTCAAATACTTCAAAAAAATGCCATCAGAGTTTTTTTGTTGGTAACAGTTGCGGTTAGGTAAAAAAAATATGCCTGTGAGGATCAAACAATATAACATACAATCTTATAAAAAAAAGACAAATAGAAGAAAGTGGAAGAGAATACTTAATAAAATTATTGAGTGAAACATTTTGATTAACAATTGGTTCAAAGATTTGATTGTTGTTAAAGCATTTGATCTTAGGATCAATCCATGTAACTAACATATCCAATGAGATAAGGCTTGTCATTGTTACCATAACAAGTGCCATAATTAAGTTTTAATGAAATAAGGAAACAATAATAACTTTTTGAAACTCACAATCGGTGATTGATTTTTCACTTTTCATATAATATATAAAATGATAAAATTTAGATCAAGTTGTTTACATATCCATTAAAAGAAGTTTACAATGAATGTTCATGTGCATAGATGTATTTTAGCATCTAACAATAAGAAAATAATAAATGTGAAATGGATATAAGCAATATAACTTAAATTTTGTTCAATATATACAAGTTTCAGAAGCTAATAACAAAAGGTTGATTCAATGATGAAAGTTGCATGGATAGATCCTCGTAGGTTGTTGGAATCAAGTGAGTAGCCGTAGCACAGGGCTAGGGATTTCTGACTCTATAGGAAACAGATGAAGGCAATTTAAGATAAATTTGTCTGAACATGCATGCATATGCAAATCTGTCTTCATATTGAATTGAACGATAGATATTTATCAGTGCATGCATGTAATGATCTCTTGTTCTTCTTTTTCATGGCAGCTATTGTCAAACACGTGTTAAACATGCATGCATGCATGTAATTTCCTATATTTTCTGGCACGATCAAAAAGCTTGCTTGTTATACTATAAGACTCATTTGTTGTGTAAATTGCACTACAAACAAGGTTTTATATTTAGAACCTGAGAGAATGATAAACAAAGATATGCGAACGACTGAAACTCGCTTCCTCTGCGAAGAATTATATGAAGCTTATAGTATATATCAACGAAAACTTATTTCTGAGGTTGTGTGATTTGGTAATCCAGCTTCACTAATTTAAATCCACTTCTAATGATAGAAGTTATTATTAGGGTTTTATTTTTTTTATATTCTGCCCCTTTATATATATGCATATGGGAAGCCTTGGGATTGACCATCTATCACCTTCAACCTCGTTTTCGAACTTCCTATAATTAACATGGCTCTTCATCTTCCTCAAGTTGCTTCTCTCCCATGCGGTTCTCTCACTAGAATGCTTCCTCTGAATAAAACATCCCCTTCTGTTTCAGCCATATCCAAAAGCTTCAACAATGCTCCTTCTCTTAACACAATCCAGTGCAAGGCCTCATCATCATCATCATTAGTTAGTGTTTCTGATCAAACTCAACAAGTTTCTCGTCGATCTTTTGGAGACTTCAAACCAGATGTTTGGCACTATGACTATATTCAGTCATTGGATAATAAATATAAGGTCTGCTTTATTAATTTCCTTGTTAATAAATTATATTTTGATACATCATATAAGTTCATTTCTCCCTAAGATTATTTCAAATTAGGTGACCATTATTAATTATATGCACGCAACATGCAGGAGCATGCATATGAAGAAGAAAGCAGAATGCTTAGGGCAGAAGTTAGGGTACTGCTTTCAGAAACAGTGAATCCATTGGATCAACTTGAGCTTGTTGATACCTTACAAAGGCTTGGCCTGGCTTATCATTTCAAGAGTGAAATAAACAAAATGTTGGAAAATATTTATAACGAGGAGAAGTTCAAGAACAAGCAGAATCTGCATGCCACAGCTCTTGAGTTCCGACTCCTAAGGCAGCATGGCTATGATGTATCCACAGGTATATACATATTTACATGAACTCTATTAATTCAAAGGTGTTAATATCATTGTTGGTCGTTACATTTGATCATATTTTGATTTTCCTTATAATTTCAAATCGTTGGTTTCAATCTCATAGTTTCATAAAGAACTTGATCTAAGTTTAAAGATAAAGACCAAAGCCAAAACTCTTAAAAGTATAGGGACCACTCAATTGAAATCAGATCAAATCTTTATAAAACCATGGGGAGCAAAACAAGTGATAATTTTAAACTATAGGGATTACTAAAATAAAAATTGGTTCAAACTATGAGGGCTAATAATGATATTAATCTGAACTCAAAAGTTTCACTTTGATTAGCACTTACATGAATGATGTTTGTTGTATCATGCAGATGTCTTTGATAGCTTTAGAAATGAAGAGGGTGATTTTCAAACAAGATTATCTGAGGATATCAAGGGAATGCTTTCATTACATGAATCTTCATTTCTTTTAATGGAAGATGAAACTATTCTGGAGAAAGCTACAGATTTTACCTCAAATTCTCTTAAAGATTTTGCGTGCAGGAACCCAGGGCATGAACTGACATCCCAAGTGAAACATGCTTTGGAGGTTCCATTACATTGGAGGCTACCAAAATGGGAGGCTTGTTGGTTCATTGGTGAACATGAAAGAATGCCTAATATGAATCCCACCTTACTTCATCTTGCCAAATTGGATTATAACATTGTTCAAGCCATGTATCAAGAAGAAGTGAAATTTAATATTAGGTGCAATACATTCCTCTGATCTTATTTATAAAACACTTTTTACATGTCTTATCAAAACTAAGAAAAATCTTAAAATTCATTAATTCTATCTTAAAATTTAATAAATTTTTAACTTTTCCCCTACTTGATATATATGTGTGTACTTTAATTATGAGAAATCCAAGAAAATAACCGTTGGCAAAATAATAAATTAGGGATAAAATTATGCATTCATTTAATAAACTTATGAAGTAACTTGTATCAAGAACTAAAATATTACTCTCCCTACCCTATAAATGGGACCATAGGAGTACACATTAATTAAAATATCTAGCTTGATCCTTTACAAAATGAATAAAAAAGATGCATTAGAGAGATATGGGAAAAAAACCTAGTGAGCTCCATATTTAATTGTAAGATGTCTCACACATAATCATTCTATGAATATATAAGATCCAAGCCCAAAGGCAAAAATTTTAGACCATTATTTAGATTTACTAAAAATAAAAGGAAAATCTTATTGGAAATTACTAAAAAAAAATGAAAAATCCATTGTATAGGCAAGTAACTGTTATATCCATGGTTAAATCAAAATAAGATAATTGAGTTCATATGGAAAACATAATTAAGCTTATATTAATGCTCTTTTTTTTGGTTTGGTTTGAAGATGGTGGGAGAGAACTGGTCTGGAGAAGAAGATCAATTTTTTCAGGTGTAGGGTTGTGGACAACTATCTTTGGGGCTTAGGGATGAAGGATGAGCCACTTGCTGAAAAATTAAGAAGAGTGATAGGAAATCTTTGTGCCATAATAACCTTAACTGATGATATGTATGATGTTCATGGTACTCTACAAGAATTAGAGCTCTTCACTGAAGCTATTCTCAGGTTTGAATTTTAATTTATTTGTTCCTTTTCTTCATTCCTTGCTAATTAAATTGAATAATGATGTTGAAGATTGTATACTTATTTTTAAGAATAAATTAATCTTATTGAATAGAAGATATTATTATAATTTCATTTTCCGTAGAAAAAACTTTACCGTAAGTTTCAAAAATCAACGTTATTATTGATGTATCTTACCTAAAAGTCCCTTATTGAAAATAAATCTAAATAGTTTTATTTTAAAATAATCATGATTAATTATAAATGCGAATATAATTTAATTATTTAAATTTGTAAATATATAATTAAATTCTTAATTGTGGATATATATATATAGTTTTCATATATTTTCTTAGAAATGTCTCTGCCTGATGAGAAGATTGATTACGATTTTATTAATTAGGTGGGATGCAAATGACTTAGATGGCCTCCCAGAGTACATGAAAGTGGCATTTTTTGCAATCTATAACTTGGTGGATGAACTTGCTTCTGACATCCAGAAAGAAAAAGGGTTTAATGTCCATTCGTACCTAAAAAAGGGGGTATGGTATATTAATTAGTTATTTATTTTTTATATACTTGTTTCCACTACTATCTCTACCAATTTAAGTAGCTAGTCCTTGTATGATTGACCCAAGCCAAGGGAGTGAGGGACGGAGTACTATATGATATTTCATACCCTAGTTGATTTTTTAAATAAAATTAAGGAAACTAAATAATATTTATTTATGTATATCATTATATTGTATATTGGTTTATAAGTCAGAAAAATTAGTTCGAAAAAAAATGATAAATATAAATACTTTAAAGTACAATGTATTGAGCTTTCTTAATTAATCTACTTCAGAAAAAAGTCAATTAACTCATATATTAAGAGAGGGAGCTAGTGTTACAATATTAGAATTAATCTAAACTAAATATATATTAATTAATCTCAGTGGCAAGATTTCTGCAAGGCCTTTATAACTGAGGCGAGATGGTATCATGGTGGGAAAACGCCGAAGCTGAAAGAATATTTGGGGAATGGATGGGTTTCCATTGGAGGGCCTCTTCTACACCTTCATGCTTATGTTTTGATGCCAAACAATGGTATAAGCCACCAGGACCTGCAAGTAATTTCCTTATTGCACCAACAATGTTCAAATCTAATTTACTTCTCGGGGCTTAATTTCCGCCTTCTTAATGACCTCGGGACATTTAAGGTACGTATACTTCCCAAAACACATTCTCAATTTCTTTCCTCATATGCGTCACTTATGAGATTGTAGATTTATTTCTTTCCGTTCCAAATAGTTTAAGTCAATTGCATAGAACTTGCTTTAACATCATATATCTGTAGTTCATTTTTCAATTACTGGGGGTGAGATTTTTTAATACTATATTTTAATAACTTTTATGGCATGTTTGGTTTGATTACATGTAATTATGATGTATTTTACTAATTATAATATCTGATTGGTCTAATAATGTAATCGAATGTAATCATGATTATAACGAATTATAGTAAATCAAGTAATTCCCATTACATAACTTTAATTATTTAATACGGATTACAATTTGTATATATGAATTAATAACATGTGGATATTTGCACTTTCCATAAATCAAGATTTAAACATTTATATCCTTTATTTTTAGTCTTAATAGAGTCAAAAAGTTTATTTCACTTTTATTTTTATTTTTTACAGATAAAATATGAATTTTATTTCATGATTCCTTCATAAAATACTAAATAAATACTCTATAATCATTATTTCATTACATTTTAGTGCATTCCCGTGAACTCAATGAATCAAATAGGCTGTATATGTTTGTACGTATTTTTAATAATTCCTTAGATTTTTTTTTTAGAATTTCATAAATATGTATATACTGTATACGTTTAATTTGTCTTTTTTTTTTTTAATCTATAAAGACATCTTAAATCGGTAGGATTTCCCTTGACACGATATATCTTCAATTCATTCAGTCTCCAATAAGTAGTAGTTGAAGGTGGGATTTTTTTTTTTTTTGGTTTTGAAACATATTCTAATATGTCTAAATACTTGAAATTGATTATGCTTAGCGTGAGCTAGAGACAGGGGATGTTGCTTCATCAATTCAGTGCTACATGAATGATAGTGGAGCCTCTGAAGAAGAAGCCATCGAGCACATAAAGTGTCTCATACACAGAACATGGAAGAAGATAAACCAACAAGTGCTTGCCACTTCACCATTGTCTCTCGACTTCAACGTCACTGCATGGGAGCTCTCAAGGACTGCGACTTTCTTTTACTACCATGGAGACGACACTTACACTATTCAGGATTCTGATTTCAAGGATCGTGTTCACTCTTTGCTTTTTCAGCCCATGGAATTATGAGTCTTTGATGCAAAACCATGAAATAACTTGTGTGTGTGTGT
>QFDD01115471.1:0-12066 GCA_006871305.1 Vachellia collinsii
CTTATTGATAATTCTTACATGTTTATGGCAATTTAAATCATTTGGGGATTTTCTTATAAATTTCAATATCTAAAGAATTATATAAATATGATGTAACAACACCCATTAGACGCATACCAAATTTCAGATTCACTGCCAGACTAATTAGATATTTTAAAGTGATTTTATTCATCACAGAAGAATATGTCTCTTCAAAATAAATGTCAGGTCTTTGTGAAAAACCTTGTGTTATAATTCATGTTTTATATCTCATAACCTCATTTTTCTCATATAGTTTTCTTACAAATGCCTATTTATACACAACGGATTTCACACTATTTAGTTTTTAGACTACAGGTCCAAAAGCTTCAAGTTTTGAAAGTGAATTCAATTCTGCTTAAATTGCAACTTTTTATTTTGGCCAATTATCCCTATGTCTACATCTTCAATTGATATAGATTCGGGATTCTCATTTTCATTGATTATTTCAATGATAACATTGTAACATCCTGATGTATTGTTCCTGTTTAACCGCCTGCAGACACAGGCTTATAAATTGATGTCAACTTACTGTTAAATTCGTGTTGCCTTTTTAAATTTGATGAGTCGCTTCAGATTCGAATTCAATACAATTTTTATTGAGTATGATAAGTTATGAATGGTGGATTTCATGTCAACTATTTGAGTATTTTTCAATTGCAATAAATACCCTCAATCTATAATAATGACTACTCACAATTGCAATAAATACCCTCAATCTATAATAATGACTACTCACGGAAAAATACTTTAAAATTAGTTTAACAGTTTGTTTGGGAAGTAACAAAACCTTGGTTTGAAAAGTGATTTCACACAATCTGAGGTAAGTATGTGAGAGAGTTTTATCTCGATTTATGTGAGATTGATTTTCAGAATTGATTAACAAACATACTCAACATTAAATATTGCTGGAAGTACTCTAAAATTCTGAATGTAGTTAAAATTATTTAAATATTTAGTGCTACTGGTCCCATAATTTTGATGTAATCTAAATGGATTTGGGATGTCTAGTGTCCTCTATAATGCACATTAAATTTTTCCAACCCCCCTGGTGTATGGTTTCATTTTGTTTGAAAAAAAAAAAATAGCACAGCTTTCAATTTTTGTTATAATTTTTTAAAGGAAAATACTCTAAAATTGTATGATTTCATTTTAATTTCGAATAATTTTCTTAAAAAAAATAAAAAATTGCATCATTTTTTGCCATAATATATTTAAATGTCGTTAATTTTACATAAAATCTAATGATTAAAAAAAACATTGAAGAAGTTGAAAGAATTTGGCAGCATTTTAGATGGCATTATAAAAGGGGAATTAGACACCCCAAATTTAGTAATAATACAACTTTAAAAAAATAATAATAATTATTGCAAGCGATCTTACAAAACAACGATTAAGGGTTTGTTTGGGAAATAACAAAACCTAGGTTTTAAACCTTAGTTTCACAGAATCCGAGGTAAATACGTGAGAGAGTTTTATCTTGATTTGCGTGAAAGTGATTTTAGGAATTGATTCATAAACAAGAACTTAATCCCATACCAAAAAATAAAATAGTTCCGTTAACATTTAAGCTTTAGGAAAGTTCAACTAGACCTTTTCTAAAGCATAAGAAAAGCTGGATTAGACCCACAGTAATAAATGCGATATATTTTAAACATTGGCAAATCGTACGCCACCGTCAGGATGGCCGAGTGGTCTAAGGCGCCAGACTCAAGTTCTGGTCCTCGTGAGAGGGCGTGGGTTCAAATCCCACTTCTGACAGCTTATTTTTAAGTTCCGTACATCCAAAACGACATCTCCACACGTTGTCGTTGATGAACCACTTAGCGTCGCCCGCCCCGCTACCCGCAGAGTACAAGCATAAAACCCTACTACATGAAGGGCTACTGCTTGAGTAGTCGAATGGAAGCATTGCATTTCCATATCTAGTTTCAGTTCCTGTAACACAAAGCTTTCAGACCCATAGTCCCATATACTTCTGAGTCACCTCGTGTCTGTGAGTTTGATGAACACCGTAGCAGGTTCCGAAATGTCCGGAGAGGACCAACCTTCGTCCAACTCGAATGGGTTAACTCAGCAAACGCCGGAGCAACTCGTGGCCAGAGCCATAGCTCCTGTGAAAGTGGAGTTCCTTCGTCGTCCCCCTGTCAGAACTTCCTCCACAACACAGACTGAAGATGTTTCTGAAGACAAGGATAAGGCTTCTGCTCCATCCGGCGGATTGGTGAAGGAGAAAAAGTCGAAGCGCCAACTCAAGCGTGAACGTCGTCAGGTACTTCATTCTTTGTGTTCGACTCTCTTCAGCTGACGCCTCTTAAACAAAGTTTGACTGTTGCATCTTCAAAAAAATCGGTTTTGGCATCTTTCTTGCCTTTAAAGAACATAATTTTGGTAACTTCCCAACTCTGCTTTAACCGAGAGTTGCGTGAGCTAGTGGTGAATTGGTTATGCCATTGAGAGCACGTTGAGTTGGTGCAATGACGATTAGAATGATTGATTCTGTTTGTATGTTGAGAGGAAAATCAGGACCATTACAATGAAGCTTATAATGTTCCATTCGGACTTGAAACCACCCCTCCTACCGGGGGGGCGGGGCCCTGAACTAAAGCGGAGGGTGTGGGCGCGGGAAAAAATTGCAATTTTCTTATGTTAGTGTAGGCAACCCTGGACTAAAGCGGCTTTAAAACCTGCACAGGAACAGAAGTCTGCTAAGAACATTTGTCCGGAAGTTGCAAAGACAGGAGATATTAGTTCATGTCCTTACAATGACAAATGCCGCTTCAGCCATGACTTAGAAGCCTTCAAGGCCCAGGTATTAAATTGCTTTGCTCCTTGGGCGATTTGCACATGTATTGATTTGTTTTCTTAAACATTATGTCAAGTCTCGTAACAAACTTATTCAATTGCAGAAACCAACTGATTTAGAAGGAGAATGCCCTTTTCTTAAAGCTGAAGGTTCTTGTCCCTATGGGTTAGCATGTAGATTTTCCAGCACGCATGCAGAAGGTATGCCTTCTAGCAATCTCAATGATCGGAGAAAAACTTCCGAAATAAATGGACTGAGCAAAGACGTTCAAAAGCTTTTATGGAAAAATAAAATGCGCTTCCCCAGGGCAGATGCCAGTCTCAGAGCTCTTGGACTCTGGGTATGTTTTTTGTATTATCTTTTGTCTTTCTTCATCTGTTTATTTTCCTAAATGAAAAAAAAAAAGCCAACTTTGTGTTGCTTCATTTCGAATTTATAATCTTGTAAATCTAACGATTTTTTATTGTTTTCTTTCTTCAACTCTGGCATTTTTGTACATAGAAACTTTCCATTGAGTAATAATTTTCATCTAGATGTATCATACCCATACTTTTTATCTGAAATAAATAACAATTGTTGTAGGAATCATCTAAGTTAAAACGGATCGACTTAGAAGATAAGAAGGGTAGCAATGTTGATTCAAATAATTGCCACAATGCTGATAATAATGGCACTTGTGAAGTTACAAATGACTTGGGTTCCATCTTAGAAAGCTCTGCGGAGGACACAAAAGTGGATGTTATTGATGGAAATTTAGATTCTGATTCACGTTGCCCTCAAAAGAGAAGAAAAACTGAAGAAAATTCTGGCCTTGATGCAGCAGAAAATGAAGGTTATATTATCTTCTGATTTGTTTATTTTTTTAAACAATAAATATGATGGCCTAGTATTTTCTTATACTTGCAAGCCTCTTACGTTTTTCAATAGGTGTGTTTGTTACTGACCAAAACATTGAAAAAAGCTGCATACAAGCTGAACTTGCTGCTGTAACTGATGGCATACCCCCTAGAACTGATCAAAGCATGAAGTTACACCCACGAGAAAAGAAGCTTATTGATTTTAGAGATAAGTTGTATCTTGCGCCCTTGACCACCGTTGGGAATCTCCCATTCAGGAGGATTTGCAAAGTACTAGGAGCTGATGTAACATGTGGTGAAATGGCAATGTGCACAAATCTTTTGCAGGTACGTTTGATGTGGTTGCTTTGTTTATTCTTCAGTATGATGTAAATCTTCTTTCTGGAGTTTATACCTTTGTGTGCCTTTGTTTACGTCCTGTTACTTTGTCCTAAATTTGATTTATAAGCACATAAGTTTACAAATCACGATCGTTTTTGTCACTGTGACTTTCTCCCTGTGCAAATTTCTGAAATCAGTATTCTTGATTTGAACTTTCGGCTGTGAACAGATTTATCAACATTGTGGAACTTTATTTCTTTTTTAACCCTCTCCTTTTGGTCCTTGTATCTTTTACCTTTTGCCTCTGTAGGATTTTTTTTAAATACTTCTGTTCCATCTTATTTTGCCTATGCAGCGCTTTCAATTTACATTCTAACTTTGTGATTGATATAGGGTCAAGCATCAGAATGGGCATTGCTGAGACGTCATGTATCTGAAGATTTATTTGGTGTGCAAATATGTGGGGCTTATCCAGACACTATTGCACGAACTGTGGAACTGATAGAGCAGGAATGTACAATAGATTTTGTTGATATCAATATGGGTTGCCCAATTGATATTGTCGTGAATAAGGGTGCTGGATCAGCTCTTCTTACAAAACCAATGCGGATGAAAAGTATTGTAGAGGTAGCTTCAGGCACAGTGGAGGTACCAATAACTGTCAAGGTACTTGTTATTCTTGCACTTTACAAATGAAGAAGATATGATCTGAGACAAAATTCAGTCGGCATCTGTAGTTATCTTCCTCTTTGATTCTGTGGTTCTGAAATTTTGACAGCTGGGTTTAAGCCTTGTTACCTCTGCCAGTATGTAGAAAATATTTTATTTCATCCTATAATATGCCACATTTTAATTTTAAAGTTTCCTCATTAAGCTTGTCCTCATGGTCTCTTTATTGCACTAGGTACGGACAGCTTATTTTGAAGGGAAAAATCGCGTTGATTCTATCATTACAGACATGGGCTCTTGGGGAACAAATGCTGTAACAATACATGGCAGATCACGTCAACAACGATACAGCAAGCTTGCTGATTGGGACTATGTCTACCAGTGTGCCAGAAAGGCCCCTAATTCTTTGCAAGTAATAGGGAATGGTGATATTTTTTCATTTGTTGATTGGAACAACCACAAGGCTGAATGCTCTGAGCTTGCTACGTGCATGATTGCCCGTGGAGCACTAGTTAAGGTTAGTTTCTTTGAGTCAAATTAGTTTGTCTTTGAGTATTGTGGGTTAATGCCTATTATGAGTTGTCTATCAGAAACATTATGACTTGGACAAAATCTCAACTCTGAAGGGCGTTGACTAACTCGTGCATTTTTGCAGCCTTGGATATTTACAGAAATCAAGGAACAAAGGCACTGGGACATTAGTTCTGGGGAGCGATTAAATATTTTGAAGGATTTTGTACGTTTTGGCCTTGAACACTGGGGTTCTGATACAAAAGGTACATTCTATTAATGGAGTAAGGATAGCTGTGTTTGATTTATTTATTTTTATAATTATTAAACTAGATCTACTAGCAGTTATCTGTAAAGAAAATAAAAACAAGGCTTTATTTTTTTTGCTTTTAATCATGATTTTGATCTTTTAGAACCACCAAATCATGAAAATGTCATGTTGGGTAATTGAGTTTGCTCGCAGGAAAGTAACATTTACGTACTGTATGTCTTCGGGAAGACTGTTTGTTTAATTTATCGGCCACTTCGTGAACTTATTTGTTTTATATTTACAGGAGTGGAGACAACCAGACGATTTTTATTGGAATGGCTCAGCTACACATGTAGATATATACCTGTGGGCCTTTTAGATGCTATTCCACAAAGGCTAAACTGGCGTCCGCCATCTTACTACGGACGTGATGACCTTGAGACTCTAATGGCTTCAGACTCTGCAGCTGACTGGGTACGTATGCTTCTGCCATTTATTTTTAGCTATCAGTTTCCAGTTGTTTTGTAATGAGTATGGACGTGGCTTCTGTTGAAGAAAAAATTATAGAAAATCGTTTAAGATAGTTTAGACATATTTAAAAAAAGACTATTGGATGCACCAGCAAGGAGGGTAGAACAAACAATATGAAGTTTTCTAGAAAGAGGTTGAGGAAGACTGAGTAAAACATTCAATAAAGTCATTGAGTGATATTTTTTTGTTAATGATTTATACAAATATATTTGCTATTTGATAGAGTACAATCATGGATGTGATGTCTATAGCCAACCCCCTTAGTTTTTTTCAACATCTGGTGCTTTTATTTACTATATTCCGAGAATTTAGATCCGAATAACTTAGCTTTCGGCCAGGATGCTATAGTTGTCTGGCTTACACTTGCCTTCTGATGCCCAGATACGAATATCAGAGATGTTACTTGGTAAGGTTCCAGATGGCTTTTCATTTACGCCGAAGCATAAATCAAATGCTTACGATAGTGCTCAGAATGGCTGATCTTGTGATGTCTATCTTCTTGGATGACCTTGGAAGAGATTCTTGCATGCACCGCACGGTATGAACGAAATGTTCCTGATATAATGTGCGCACATGGAGCCTGCGTCAGATTATTTTTATTAAATCTGAGTCGTTGCTTTTATATGTACTGTGTGTGTATGCAATAATTTCTGTGGGACTGTTTTCCTCCTTTTGAGGTGACATTGGTGGGTGCGCTTCTGCTTCCTGCTTATTCATTGACTTTGACTTTCCCACCGTCTACATTAACTTGTCAGTTTCTTGGGTGGAAAAAAAGAAACAATGAATGTTCTTTGATATTGAAATGTAAACAATGGTTTAGTGAGAATAATGCCGACTTGGACACTTGGGTCAACTTTGATTTTCTATAGTCGAGGTGCTTATTTATGGCAATGAGTTCCTTTTTCTTCATCTCTTCGACTTCTTTTAGGGGGTGGAGTTGTTGAAACTTGGAGGCATGTTGGTTGAAATTTCCACTCCTTTTACAAGTGTACGACCCCTTTTGGTTACTCAAGTTTAATGAAGGGGGGAAATGTTTTTGTAATGGAACGTGTATTATTTAGCGGCATTTGCGTTATCCTTCAGCGAATATTGGTTACTTCGTTAAACTTACAATTGTTCCATTTTATTTTATATATTAAACGTGCCCTCAAAGAAAACTCGGTTTTGCAATAGTGGAAAATGTGATAATGTCCCTATGAGCTCTGAAAGATATCATTAATGGAATCTCTTGACCTGAGAATGGAATCTTTTTGACACGTTAAGTGAAGAATGGTACCACGGCTGGGCATGGGATATTTCTTACGCATAACGTTCATTTGAATCGTCTCCTGTGATATATTATTAATATTTAATAGAGGTTGGTGAATAATAGTAAATTATTAAAAAAATATTTTATTTCTCTCTTTCTCTGTCTCTTGGACAACGATACGCATTTGAGAAAAATCGGATTACATTTTGCTACAGTGAAAAGAATTTAGGGAAGCTTGAAACTCTTGAGCCGCTGATAACTTATAGATCATAGTACTGATGATAACACCCTATAGTAAAACAAGGACCAAGTAAACATCTCATGAGTAGAAATAATACCACTGCTCTAAATGCCCCCCCCCCCAAAAAAAAAACAAAAAAAAAAACAGCCATCAGATTCAAAAACTGAAGATCCACATTTCACCTTTAGGATCAAAATGAATTAGATGAAGCACACTACCAGACACCAGTACTATAGTTAGACTGTTTCTGTTACCCCCAAGGACCTCATTCATCACCAGAATCTTATAAAAACACTGACAATTTATCAGAGACTACTTACTTTGATCTCTCTCTGATTCATCAGGTTTGCTTGAACCCAACCTCCATCAATGGATTCCAAGCTCCCATTCAATCCATCATCCACAAAATCACCAACCCTCTTCACTTTAAGCTCTCTTGGCTCAACAGGATACTTTCCAGAAAAGCAAGCATAACAGAAATTAGGAGAATCATGCCCCATGAGCTTCTTCAAGCTATCAATTGGAAGAAAAGCAAGTGAATCTGACCCAATAAACTCTCTGATTTCCTCCACACTCATCCTATTAGATATCAGTTCCTCTGAACTTGGTGTATCTACTCCATAATAGCATGAACCAATAATTGGTGGGCTTGCAATCCTCATGTGAACTTCTTTAGCACCTGCTTCTTTAATCAACCTCACAATTTTAGAACTTGTGGTTCCTCTCACAATAGAGTCATCCACAACCACAACCCTCTTGCCCTCAAGCACAGCTCTAACAGGTGAGAGCTTCAGCTTCACACCAAAGTCTCTGATCTTCTGTGATGGCTCAATGAAAGTTCTTCCCACATAGTGAGACCTGATCAGACCTTGTTGAAAGGGAACCCCAGTTTTTGCAGCATAACCAAGTGCAGCAACCACACCAGAATCTGGAACTGCAATCACAACATCACAATCCACTGGGCTTTCTGTGGCTAGAATCTCACCAAATTTTCTCCTAGACTCATACACTGATCTCCCAAAAACCACTGAGTTGGGAAGAGCAAAGTAAATATGCTCAAAAATGCATTGTTTTGGTTGTGGATGAGTCATTAAGCAGAGAGATTGAAGGCCATTTTTGTCCACCACCAATACTTCACCTGGGAAAACCTCCCTTTCATATGTTGCTTCGATCAAATCAAGAGCACAAGTTTCAGAGGCAAAAACAATAGCGCCATTGCTTCTTCTTCCCATCACCAAAGGTCGAAAACCAAATGGATCCCTCACTGCAACAAGCTTATCCTCTGTCACAAAAACAATAGAATAAGCCCCTTCAAGCTTCTCACAAGCATCAACAATCCTCGATATAAAGGGTCTGTGCTTTGAAGTAGCAATAAGATGAAGCACAACCTCAGTATCGGAACTAGTGTTAAAAATCGACCCATTATCTTCAAGCTTCGCTCTCAATGTTTGGTAATTCACCAAATTTCCGTTATGAGCAACCCCAACAGACCCAAATCGATACCCTGCAACAAAGGGTTGAACATTCTTGAGCATCGACTGACCTGCAGTGGAGTATCGAACATGGCCTATAGCCAAACTTCCAGGTAGTTGATCGAGCTTGGATTCGTTAAACACATCGGAAACAAGCCCAACACCAGTTATCGATTGAAGCACGTTCTTGTTCACAGCGACGATCCCAGCACCTTCTTGTCCACGGTGTTGCAGAGCATGCAGGGCTAGGTAGCAGAGACGAGATGCTTCTGGGTCGCCGTATATACCCACGACCCCACACTCCTCGCGAGGCTTTTCGTCATCATCGAATTGAACTTCTGGTTCTGGATATGGCTTATTTACAGAGACGATATCAGAAAGTGGGTTTCTGGATGAAAGCGCGAAAGAGGATTTGTGAGGAGTAGTTGGGTTGAGAAAGAAAGAGGGATTCGCGAGGGTTTGAGAGGAGAAAGAGGTGGAGGCGTGAGACTTGTTAAGAGGAAAAGATGAGGTTTTTGAGAGTGAGGAAGAGAAAGCGGAGAGATGGGGAGCAGCCATGGAAGCTGGGAAAGACAACAAGCTTTGGCTGTAAGAGCAAAGCAGGAGAGATGACGAGACCCAGGAAGGAGACGACCGCTAAA
The DNA here is from genome assembly GCA_006871305.1 of Vachellia collinsii. Taxonomy (NCBI): domain Eukaryota; kingdom Viridiplantae; phylum Streptophyta; class Magnoliopsida; order Fabales; family Fabaceae; genus Vachellia; species Vachellia collinsii. The sequence goes on from QFDD01115471.1 coordinate 9,566, forward strand.
TCGATATATACACATCCACAAGGGTCGATTTAGGTTTTGAGGCAGTTTCCAAATTTATTTTGAATTTAGTTTATTATTATGAGACTTACTAATTCCGGGTGCAATAATTTTGCTGCGTTAAGTTTTTCTCTTAATGGTGCAAGTTGACTTACTAAACCAGCCGAATATATGGGAATTACTCCTAAATCTCTCAAAATCTTTTAACAAAAAAGCTAGCTATTATAGGTGGAGGGCATTAAATAAGTATTAAAATCAATCCGTAGTCTGTTATCGAAGGTGAAAAGGTGCACTATCTTAAAAAAAAAATAATCACTGGATTTATTTCTTGTTGATTTTTTTTAATCACGGGGACTTTAATTTAAATTGTTTTTTTATAACAGGAGCAAATAGATACATGAAGGCAAAAGAAGTAGGCACCAGTACAGGTCTAACCCTGAATCAGATTCGTTGGGAGATGCTACAAATAATGTGAATAGTCAAAGAAGAACAATTGTTGGTATTTAGGTGATGCATGGGTTTTGAAATAGGGAGATGAACTTATGGCTGCATGCACCTACGTGTCTGTAATGCTGATGATCCATCATCCCTCAGGATTGCAACTCTATGAATTTGATTTAAGGTGCTCATTGTTTGCTTAATCGAAAGAGACTAATTTTAAATGGGTGCAACTTAATGCACTCATCAATTCCGTGGGTGGGTGTTTTCAATGCAATGCATTTGTAAACATTGTCATCGTAATTGTAGAAACATAAATTCACATCCATAGTAATTTTTAACAATTCCATGAATCTCAATACTCAACATCATTTTCATCAGTTAGATCATGATACTCCATATGATCTAAAATATTAGTTACTCTGATCACTTCCTCGGTTAACTTATTAGATTTATTTGATTTTTGTTAAATTTTTTTTACCTATATTAATAAGGATTCCTAGAAAAAAAAATAGGAAAAAAATACGTGGTGTCACACTTAAATATTAATTATAGAAGCAATAATAGTGCAAATAAATATTAATTAATCTTTAGATGACTTGTATTACAGATAAAAAAATATTTATATAAAAGGTGATTCATGTTTTGAATCGGAGAAGGAGAAGTATGTCTACTTATTTCATCATTTAAATAATTTTACTACATTTAATTTTCACTCAACTCCTAATTTCCACAGTGCGTCAGTCACCCGTGTAGCGACTGAACTACCTCCAAACCATGCCTTGAATATCAAGATTAGAATAAGGAAAAATGTAAAAATTTTCATTGATTAAATGCATTTTTTGGGATTTAAAAACGAGATACAAATGATTTACACGTAGAAGCAACGTGCCCTTTTTTTTAAAATTTAAATATAAAATCTCAATTTTAAATGGAAATTGCACTAACAGTATATTTGAGAATAACTTTTGAAAAGTGATTTTACGCAATCTAAAGTAAGTATATGAAATGAGTTTTATTTCGATTCACTTAAAAGTGCTTCTAGAAGCACTTTTAAAGGATAATCAAACATGCTCTAAATCACTATTTAGAAGATGAAGTGTATATTTGACTACTTTTTAAAAATCCTTTTTAAAGCACTTTTACGAAAATTAACATAAAACGCCTTTTACATATTTATCTCGATTTACATACAAAATGTTCGTTCCCATCAAGAATGACTTGGTGTTCCTGGTTAGATGTAAATAAAATAACAAGTTATTATCAAAAAAATAATAATAATAACAAGTAATCAGTTGTCAAAAGTCCACCGTCTTTATTATTAGGACTAGAGTGGCCCTAGCCCTAGCCCTAGCCCTGTATGGGTATAGCGGAGTCATGCTGATTATGAGCCAAAAGGCCTAGGCCTTCACGCCTTTATCATTTGATAATAATTTATTTATTCGGTAACGATGAGTAATACTTTTCTATAACTAATTGATTTTAAAAAAATATAAAATATAAATTACATAATTATATATGTCACTAAATTATGCATCAATTTATAAATTAAATAAATTAATTTTAAAAGTAATAAATATACAAATTAATTTTTTTAATCTTTACTAACACTAAAATGCCTTGATTTATTTTGTACGTACATACTTTACTGACACTAAAACGCCTTGATTTATTTTGTTCAGTTAAAACTTAATTATTTGAAATTTGAGTGGATACACATATTTAAATTATGGAAAGTGGTGAGAGTGGGGTCCATCCTAAAATGGAATAGTGAAATTTCATAGTCATTGAGCAGAATCAACAGATATCAGATATTGAGTCAGCAAAGAAGGGAAGCGAATCAAGAAATTGAAACAAGGCCCGGAATACAGAAATTGTGGGGTGTGGAATAAAAGTGGGCTGAGAGTCACAGAATAAATAAAAAGAGAAAATAGTGATGATAATAATTCTAAAGATAATAAGAATAATATTATCGCATCCAATTGAAGGGCTTTTGTTTGGGAAGGAAAAAAGAGTCCCAAATAGGCTGTGACCAAGTAAAATGCACCCCAGCGGATAAGACCTCT
>QFDD01115476.1:0-11319 GCA_006871305.1 Vachellia collinsii
TAGACATGACCATATCGTGAATAATCATCAATGAAAGTAATAAAATATGAAGCTCTGTGTCTTGCTCTCACACTCATAGGACCACATATATCCGAATGGATTAATTGCAATGGTTTCTCAGCTCTAGTTCCCTTGCCAAATGGTTTTCTAGTTATTTTACCAGCGAGACAACTCTCGCACAAAGACATATCCATATTGGATATTTGACCTAGTAAACCATCTTTGGCTAATTTAATCATTCTATTTTGATTTATGTGCCCTAATCTAGCATGCCAGGTATTCATGTCAACATTCATATTAGAGGAAGAAACAACATAACTATCATTTGCATTAAAATCACAAATAATATCCATAATAAAGAACTTTCTAAACAGAAAAGCTGAACCATAAAAGGTTTGGTTGTCCATAATGTTTGCAACCTTGCCATGAAAGTTTACATTATACCCAAATTCTAATAAACATAATACAGAAATTAAATTCCGTCGGATGTCGGGTGTATGAAGTACATCATGTATGATCAAGGTCTTCCCAGTTCGCAAAGGTAACTTGCAAGTTCCAATGCCTTTGACCTCGATTTTTTCATTGTTTCCCACGTAAAGCCACTTGCTTTGATACGGCAACCGACGGTATTCAATGTAGGACTCTCTGTCCCTTGCTACATGGTCTGTTGAGCCTTAGTCTAGAATCCAAGAAGAACAAACAGGTTCAGTAAGAAGAGCAGTGCTTAAAACATATGAAACATGTGAATTCACATAATTCACTAATACCTTTTCATGGTCTTTTCGCTCAGTACAATCCCGTGCGAAATGACCCATCTTCTGGCAAGCATAATATTTGACCTTCTTTAGGTCAACTTTCTTCTTGCCATCTGCTTCCCCTTTCTTCTTGAATTGCATTTTGCCCTTTCTGAATTTTCGGTTGTCGTTCCTTCCCTTTTTAAAAAATTTCTTGTCTTTTTTGTAATCAGGCTTTGCTTTGGAAGGACCAGCAACTTCAGTCAAAAGGGCATGTCCAGAGGACTTATATGCCTCTAGACGTTCATCTTCAAGCTCTAAATGTTTAGCCACATCAGCAAAAGTAACAATACTTTCATTATGGGTGAGATTCACTTTCATGTGTTCCCAGCTGGAGGGAAGTGATCTGATCATGGCTTGGACTTGTTGTTCATCAGACAATATGTATCCAGCTTCTTTCAGTTCTCTAATCATGCTAGCCATATCTCTCAGATGTTGTTTCATGGCCGTGTTGGGTCTAAGCTTATAGGTATCGAACTTAATTGTCAACCTTCTCAGCTTAGTGGTGGATATGCCACCGTATCTTTCTTTCAACACGACCCATATGGCTTGAGCATTCTTTTGCTTCTCATATTCACACATGAGATCATCTGACATAGTGCTAAGCAGTGTGATCCTTGCAATGCTGTTCTTTTTCTTCCAGGTCTGATAAGCCTCATGGTCCCTCCTGTGCTGGGACGTATTCCCAGCTTCAGGTTCCAGTAGGACAGTAGTTAGAGGCTCTATAGCTTCCTGTTCCTCTAATATGTATTGCACCTTTCGATGCCAAATGTCCCAGTTATCGCCATTCAGTTTGTCACCCTTTTTCAGCTCAACAATTATGTTTTTCGTGGCCATTCTAAGTTCTGTAACAAAGTTGTGCCACATTAAACTTTATTCTCTACGTGAGAACCGAACAAGGTCTATTAGATATCATATAACTTCCTTATCTTGTATGCAATGTCCTATACTTATACTATCCTTGGTCGGAAATTAATAACATTACTGCTTCCACGATCAGGAGTATACGTTTGTATCTCCCATCTCATGATTACTAGTAATATCATTATTTCTTTCCAAGGATTTTTTTATAAGTATATTTTAAAAATTCAATTATTTTACTTTTAGAATTCTCATTTCTAAAAGCTCCCACTTATCAAAAGGAATGCTAACTTCATTGAATGCACAACACATACATCATTTATATATATACAAAATATCAATACATAACATCATCAACAATTACAAAGGAAACCTATTACATTAGTTAAACATTGGAACAATAAGTTATTAAGGCTTTCTTCAATTTTCTAAGTTTGGGCGTTTTCAGCATGAATTGTGTTGCCATATCTACTGCCCACACCCAAAGAGTTGTTAATTTATATTTTCCTTTTCCTAAAGCCATGACTGCTTTTCTATATTCCATCATCACATTAGCGTAGAACTCAGCGCTTTCCATATCACTGACACATTCAGCATACTTTGCAATTACGCCATTTATTTGCTTCACATTTCTTAATTTGATTGCATCGCGCCATGCTATGGCTTTGGCTAATTTAGAAGTTAATGGTTGATTTACTTCTTCGTCCACATCAGGGATTTTACTTTTAGGTCCAGAGTCAGTGTAAACCACTTGAGGTTCTACTTGAGCTTCCAAAGGATTTTGTTCGAGATTTTCTTCAATTAATTCTTCAGGATCCTCTTCCTCAAAGAAGACTTCTTCAGGATTCTGTTCTAAATCAGCTTCAAGTACATCTACATGAATGTGATCATCCAAGTATTCATAAATCACAGATCCGTACTCATACGTTCCAGTGCTCTTTGAAGAATTTGACATCTTTGTAACCTAAATAAAATTAAATAACTTAAATTATTATTTAATTACGCACATAATCTTCAAAGTGCACTAAAATCTTCATTAAAATAGATCTGATTTGCCATTAAAATTAGGCAAATGATGTATTAAACTCAAAATCTCGAATTTACAAAATTTTAGAAACAAACCGCAGCTCATTTGGACCACTCACGCGCCTACACGCGCCCCGAGAAGGAAAAATCACTTAAAAAAGAAAAATTCATTTAACTCCCACTCTCGGTGACGGCGCGTGTAGTACACGCGCCGTCAAGGAAGAAGAAGCATGCTGCACGCGCCATCCCGTTGGTATTCACGCGCCGCGAGCCTCTCGGTGGACCTGTCAGAAGTCAATTCTGACTTGCCACGTGGCCTCACGCGCCATGTGGCGCGTTAAATTATTATTATTATTATTTATTTATTTATTTTTTTAAACTCTGGCTTTTTTTTTTTAGGGCTCGGGTTGGGCTAACCCGATCCAGCCCAGTTTTGTGGATGGGTGGGGCTGACCTGATTTGTGTGGATTCGGGTTGGGCTACCCGATCCATCTTACCTTTTTTTTAAAAAAAAAAAATCTGTACTTTGGGCCACCGAGCCCAAATATAAAAAAAAACCCTTTTTTTTTGTTTGGGCCTCAGAGCCCAACAGCATAAATTTTATTTTTTTTTAAAACGCTGAAACGACGCCGTTTCTTCCACTGTACGGTCGTCGTCTTCCTCCAGCCGGGTCGCTCCAGACCCGGTTGGATCAGCGGGTCGGGTCCGTCGGACCCTAAACTTCTCTCCTCCGTTTCTCCGCCGTCCGACGTCCGTTTTCAGCGTTCTTGGTGTCGTTTTTCTCGTTTTTTCGTGCTCTACGCAATGGTATATATATCTTTGCCTAAAATCTTACGTTTTGAAATAACCCATTTTGAAAAACCTAAACTGTGCTCTCTGTGTGCGTTTCGAATCACGTTTTTTTTGCAAATATTCCTTTTATAAATGGTTTTTGGGTCATAATCACACTTTAAGACATGCATATATCATCAAAGAGCATATATACATCATATTTTCATCACAGATATGCAAAATCTACACTGTAATCATATGCATTTGTATACACTCATGCTCAGCAAGCCACACGAACGAATTTGAATGCTCTGATACCACTGTAAGGTTTTAGAACATACCTGAGACGCGATGAGATGTTCACGGTACCCACACAACCGGATCACGTAGTACGGATGCGATTATCTTTCACAGCAGTAACACAGAGTGAGAGAAAAAACTTTGGAAAAAGGAAGGAATTGAGGGAGTTTTTTCTTTGATCTCGTAGAACCCATTTTTCCGTCTGCCCATTCACTATATAAAAAATTAATGGAATGGCAGTTTTCTTTTGTTTTAAAATTCAAATAACACGTACAGTTTCCAAAACCGTTCCCTCCTATTCATTTGCATAATATTTAATTGCATTTGGGGAATTTTACTTTTATTAACCCCAATCTATTAGTAATTGTACTATTTACCCAGATTAATGGGTTGGGCCTAATCCACCAAGAGTGGACTAGCCCATTTTCCAACAACTTCTCTCACGGTAAATTTAGCAACGGAACAAATTATGTGAAAAATTCAGTCAGTAATTACATTTCATGATAAAACTAAAATTATGTTGGTAATTCTGTGGCATATTTCATCGGTTATTACCTTTTTTTTTGTAGTGATTAGCTGTAGAAAATATATTTTCAACAAGATTTACAACCTACAAGATAAATATATAAGAGTAATTTTATCTCAACTTGAGTAAATTTATTTTTATAATGCTAATTCAATCATGACCCACCTTTTGCCTTCCATTCCTCTTTCCTCCACCACTCTTTAATCCATCCTTACGAGTAAGAACAGCCGTAATAGAAAAATAACTAGTAAAGCATTGAGGAATAGTCACCATTGATTAGAGTTGTCAATCCCAGAAGCCAGAGTATAGAATATGAATGTGTACTTCTGGATCTTATTGATAGAAAATGATTCAAGTACAATTTACAGACTCACTAGTATTCGTGCTTACGTGTACTATTACAGCTAGGATAACAAACTCGTTAAACTAACTCATAATAGATTCGTCAACAGCATAACATATTTGATTAAGCTTCGCTTAGATGGAAAGAAAAGTTGAGAAGAAAGAAAATGGAGAGCAAAGAAAATATTATCACCTATATTACTTGGATGAATGAGAGAAAATAGAGAGGAAGGAAAATGGGTAAATAGTTGAATGACTAAAATATCCTTAGATGAAAATCTTTTAATAAATAATTGAATAAATGAAGTATCCTTAAAATATATCAAGTATAATAACAAATTAAATATGATAATGAAAAAATTATATTAACATGAATATCATTAAAAAATTGAAAATCAAATTATTTATTAAAGATATGCTTTCATGTTATTATATTTCAAAGCAAAATAATTTAGATAAAAATATATCATATTTTTTAAGGTTACAGGGTTTAATAAACAATTAAAAAATAAATTAGATATTAGAATATATTTTAACACAAGTCACTTCTGAAAAGCATTTTTACACAAGTCGAGACAAAACTCTCTCACATACTCACCTTGGATTGTGTGAAATCACTTTTCAAAAACTGTTTTCAAACATAAGGCATAAATCAGAAAAGATTTCTCAAAATGAAGAATAGAAAACACAAGGGTGTGTGTTCATAAAAGATTTCTCAAAATTTCAACTTTTCCAATTCACTAATGTAAAATCATATTATTTTTTCTCAAACATATCTATTTCGATTTTAACATTAGATTATATATTTGATATATTATATAATCATAATTAAAATGATTTAAAATTTAATAAAATTGATTTCAAGAATTATTTATATTTTTTTAAGTTTTGTTAGTCTGCAAATTTTATAATTATTCTTGACATTGAAAAATTATTAAAGATAAATTTGAATATATTACTTCGTGAAAGACAAGGCTCCCTCCAAAATTATTTTCACAGTCCCTCCATTAATCATAAAAGCGCAAAACACACTCCTCTCCAAAAATTTCACTTATTCCCGCCACACATCCTCTTTCTAAACAAAATCAGGCGGCCGCCGGGGGAGAGTGGGCCTAGTGGCTGTGCGTTGGTGTGTGCGTAAACTAGAGACGGTGACGGCGAGATCTGAAGCTGCGAAGGTTTGGGATTTGACGGAGGTCGATATATGGCCAAGCGGATCAGCACGGATGGAGAGGATGAACGCGAAATATTCCATCTAATTTAATAAAAAAAACTGCCTCGTCTGCAATCTCGGCTTATCTCTCCGTTTAGAAGACCAGTCTCTCTCCCGTAAGCTCCAAATTTATCGCGATCTCTTTCTTCCCTCAATCATCGCTCCTCTTATTTTCTACTGTTATCTATATATATATATATATATATTGTTTTTTTTCTTTTTTGCGCGCGCTGAAGCATTCGAATTTCCAGTGTGGTTACTTCCTCTGTCCGCTTCAGGGCAATTGATTTATGTTGATTCTTCTAGGCCAATATAATGTACTTAATCTTTAGTGTTGATCGGAAGGTTGGAGAGACTGCGCGTGAAAAATGCGGGAGTGGGAGTGGAAGACTTTGCTGTGTGAGGGGGAGGGATATGGACTTTTTTTTACTGACTAGGCATTCGATTTTGAAGTAATCCAGATCGATAAATTCTCAGACTTTCCTATGAAAATGGTTTTCATCTTTAACTATTGCAAATTTGCAATATTGAGACTGGGCTGGAGAAGTTCTTAAAAACACAAACCATTTTTCCTTGTCTTGTGTGTTTGATTTCATCTCTTAAACTACACGTGAATTGGTATGTTAGTCTGCCCAACCTTTAGACACTAAGTCCAAATTGATTGTGGTGGTTTTTGGGAAGACTGTAACTCATATTGCCTATGCCATATCTACCAAGTCAATAATGAAATCAAAGAAAAACATATATAAATGTTTCTAATTTCCATATTTGATTTGCTCCTTTTGTTTAGGCTGTGTCATTACTACCTTATAAGAGCTGCTGCACGTCAAGTAAGTTAAAGCTTATTTTCCTATATTTATGTATTCATCTTCAGTATTGTCCCAGTGACTGCATCATCTTTTTGATTATTTTCTCCTATTCTCTTCCAATGACTTGTAGTCAATGATTTTTTGGACTAACACCATCCGGGAAAACCCCTTAATAATGTCCAAGTGGTAGAATGTTTTTCTATCTACATTATAGTCAATCATTAACTTATATTTAGCGACTTGAACCTTTTTTTTATTTACTGTTCTGGTGGCACTTTACATATCAATTCCTATATTTAAGAGTAAACTTTTCCAATAAAAAACATTTTTAGGTTGATTTTTTTTGTCTCCTGTTTTATGTTTATTGTGATACAAATAATCAATAGAACAAAAGAAAACTTGACATAATGTATTGGTATATTATTAATTGTTAGTGGTTCGAGAAAAAAGATGTTTGTTGGGAATATGCAGATAAAAAGCTCTTGATAATACACCTTGGATATGCTCAGCAAAGCTGTGATGGGAAGCATTTCATACTTGGGTACATATTCCATCTGGAAAATGTTGCTCAAGGTTTTAACTTAGCTTATTTGGAAAAGCTAAGGATTTGTTCAATGGGTTTGTTGCCTCTATGGTTGGGTATTATACCCCCCAATCCCAGTTTTCTTTTTAGTTAGTTGGAAGATCCTTTGGATGGATTTTTAACCGGAATTTATCTTCATAGCTTCTCTTGGTGTTTCATTGATTTGAATTGCAGATTCCTTTTTTAGTGTATATATTTAACTTACAGTTTCGATGCCTTTAAATGTTAAACAATTGTCTCACATTATTAAAGCATGATTAAATTAAAGACTTAAATATGTTGGTTAGGATGAAATTTTGAAGCTGCGACATTTCCAGATTAAAAAGGAATGCTGTCCATGAATTGGAAAGGGGTAAGATTATTCAAATGTTTATGGAATAATTGAGTGCCATATAATTTTGGTTGTTGCTATTGTCATAATTTTTTGGTCTTTTCGAATATATTAGGAATAGGAATGTGAGGAATCAATTCCCTGTTCTTTTTTACTTGATTTGTGCAATCCTTTTTCTATTTGTTGCGTTGATAGTTCTCGATGGATTTTTTTAGAACTGATCAAAAGATTATTAGCGCATAGCTAAATATGATGCCGAAGGGAATGAGAAGAGCTTCTGAAGGAGGGGGAGAAGAGCTGTTCTGACATGTAAGTAAATGTGACAAGTTTTAGGTTTTCAGGAAATTGTAAAATGGAGAGAGGATTGATCTCTTGTCACTGGCTTCAAACACCCGTTCATGCACTCACATTTCTTATATTTTCCCAAGGCCTGAATGTTGGTTCAAGTAATAATAGTAGTTAAAACATTTCTTATATTTCCTAAGGCCTGAATGTCCCAAGGCAAATTTTATTTTAATAAAATACTTCATTGGAAAACAAAATATATCCAAGTGATATATATATAGCCATCTAAACTGAATATCAGGTTAATGGGTGGGTGAATTATTGTAGTTTCTTGTTTAATAACTATCAGATTGTTTCTTGTTTTTGTTCTATTTCTCGCTATTCCTTTCTCTCTTTATTCAATTGCTTACCTTTGTGTGTATTCTTTAATTTTATGAAGTAGTTAGCCATAAATAAGGTTTATTTATGCTTTCTATTCTAAGTTTTGAAGAGTGCTTACAAGGGGTGAGTAGTTTGGTAAAGTAGTTAACCATAAACAAGTCAATATTTATGTTTGTTATTTTATTTCTGGACTATTGCTTACCTATAGAAAAGTAGTAAGTTTATTGTTGTTGATTTGAACATTAAGTGTTTGTGATCTTTTTTTTATTAATTAATTAATTTGTATCTTAATTTGTTTTTCCACAGTGACAATCAGACTACTGCCATTTTTAAAACTATCACACCAACCATTTGTGAACTGAACAATGGTTTTAAATAGTTTAGAAATTTAGAAGATTTGATATTTGTTGAGACTATTTTTATTTATGCATTTATCTTTCAATTGGATAATGCGACACTTTTATTGTCGTTGATATATGCTTTCAGCTTTGTTGATACATGCTTTCAGCAGTGGCATTTTGTTGTTGTCGATACATGTTTTCAGTGGTAACATTTTGTTGTTGATATGCTTTCAGTGGTGATAAAAGTGTTGTCGCTGATTGTTTACTTTCAATGGTGACCTTAAAATGTCGCTGCTTAAAGTTTTGGCGACGGCCACTACACTAGCGACATGGTGGTGACTTTTTATTACTGAAAGTCAATTTTTTTTGTAGTAATTATAAGACTCTTCCACCAAGCCATATCACCCATCACCTAAATATCGGTTCCTCTCAGATCAAATTCATAAGCCGATGCACACTTCTTGATATCAACATGCTCTTCATTGGCTCATTGCTAAACAAAGGAGTTTATTTGGGGCTTCGTCTTGGCTGCACATTGAATCAAATATCAACCCCTTTTCCATTATCACGATAGCCTGAAAATCGCGCACAAGAAAGACACCAAATACTGTGACAAGCGAGAGGCAAAATAGCAGCAGTCAAAGGCAGAATGAAGAATCTACGCTTCCAACTCTTCCTTGTCACAAGCATTCTCTCTTCACCCTTCCCGATGCTTTCGTCTCTGAGTCTGATTTTGTGCATGCTAATAATTAGTTGTGTTTTAATGAGGGGGGGGGGGGTTAATTACATTCATCATGACCATGTTTGAAGATGGTATTGTAGGGTACAACTCTCTCTGTGATTCCTCTTCCTTTTTTACTTTTATTTTCAAGATTTAAATGCATGTTTTAAGATGGTTTTAGAAGTTCTGACCACTATAGCTGGAAATATGATTCTTATAAAGGTTTACGCATTGGTTGTGAATTGTTAGGTATGTGGTTGAAGTTTCCTAACCCCAAATGTGAATTAATTGACAAGATCGCCATCTTTGATTAGTGATTCTACGAATGCATATTGCAATTATTCAAAAAGTGAAATAACTCAACACCTTCTCAATGGCCACATCAGACGAATTCTCTACCTCCTAATTCACAATTGAACTGTTACTTTTTTTGATCTCATGTCAACATAGACTAATCATCATGCTGATTCTCTGACTCGCCAAAGCCATCGAATGAATCTTGAAGCTGTCATCATAAACATTCCCCTTTGGCGATTGTTGTCTTAAGTGATTATACAGAAGCATTGCAGCTAGTCAATAGTGACCTAACTCAACATCATCTTGTCAACGGTCACTCATCGTACAAATTCGCTACCTCATAATCCACAACTGATGTTACTGTTGATTCTCTTACTGGCCAAGATCATCAAATGAATGCTGAAGCTATCATCATAATGCTCCTCTTGTGGATCAAAGACTTCAAATGGATGTTCAGGGTTATCATTTTGTTGCGAGATGGCTTCTTCATGGGCCAAATGACTAATGAGTTGAATTCGCATTTTGGTTGGCGAATGTGTTATGCATCACTATGCGTATGCCGTGCTACTCTTGCCAAAACTACTTTTAGTTTGGAAAAGGGTTAATTCAATCTTTAGTTTCTTAAGTTTATTTTCATTTTATTTTTGATTCCTCAAGTTTAAAACTATTGGTTTTGATCCTTTAATGGTGTAAAATGGTCTAGATTTTTATTAAATTATAGGAATCAATATTTTAAATAAAATAAAACTTGAAGGTTTAAAACTAAAATGAAATTAAACTTAAGGGATCAAAGATTGTTTAACCCTTTGGAAAAAAAACATAAAAAGCATGGTTGTCTTAGGAACTATAAGAGGATCTCAATGTGAATTATTTTTCATTTATAATTTATTTTTACAAAACTATATTAGATTCATGCATTCGCTCACTTGGAAATCATATAACAAACCAATTGGATTCAATTCTTCAATATTGCCCGGGAAATACACAATTTAGAAGTGATGGGAATCACTTTTTTTTTTCTTTTTCTTTTTGTGGAAGCACATGTACCGTAATACAGAAGTGCACGTTTGGGAACTAGCCTCCAATTAATGCCTTTATCTGAATGTAGTATTTTCTACGAATTATTTTTACAGCTTCTTGTGGAAATACGCAAAATCTAAAAGTGATGGAAATCACATTTTTTTTTCCAATAAAAATCAAACAACCAGGTTGAAGCATAGGGATTATTCGTCTGTACCATAGTAGGACCCATTCTTACAAGTTTATGACTTTTCAAAACCGTTACTTCTTTTTGGTTTTGCCATACTTCACAACTAGTTTGAGGTATGGATCTAGGACCCCCAACGTACATAAATATATGTTTGGACTACTATATAATGATTACAATTAAAGATTCTGTTCATGTTTCTACAACGATTATAGGGTTCGGCATGTGGTTGAGGTTTTTCTAACCCCAAATGGGCTTTTAGCTTGAATCACCATCCATTTCCAGGACAAGACACAATGCTTTTTTGAAAGGACCACAATTGACCACACTCTCGCTAGACCCTTTTTAACCAATATCAAAAACCCTTTTTGTACCAGTGTCTCCCTCTCGTTCACAGTCCAAGGAAGTAGTTAAATAACGATAATGTTGGTCAAAGTGGTAAGCTGTGTCACTTTTATAAGAAGAATACAGGTTTGAATCCCGATAAGTGTATTTGTTGGGAGAGTTGAAAACTATTTGAATTCTAAACCA
>QFDD01115481.1:0-11542 GCA_006871305.1 Vachellia collinsii
CTCTGGCCAAAAGTAAAAGGGCCTTGCTCCAAGGTTTTTTCTTTAGTTAATAATATTAAGAAAAAGAAAGTGAAATGATTGTTGCCTAAAAGAGAGAGTTCGAAATTACTCAAAAAAAAAAAAAAACAAGAGTTCAAAAAGGTAAAATAGAGTAGAAATTTTGATCTATCTTGGGAAAAAATACATCTCAAGATTTGATTTTTCTCGGAGTTGTGGTTAATGTTTTAACTAATAATGACATGTGATTAAAGAATTGTGAATGGGGCTGTTGAACTTAATCAGTGGGTAGCTGGGGATTATTCTGTCTAACATGGGGCAATCATTGAGAAAAGGCCAAAAACTTAAAGCTAAAAAACCACATGAGACTTCATCAACGTTTAAAGTATGTTGAAATGGTACAAAGGCACCGCTGAAAGGGGGAAAATGTTAAACAACTACTTATTATTATTGTATCCAGTGATTTGAGCTTGCTGGTACCTGTTAGTTACAAACATCAAAATTTTGGTTTTGAAAAAAAATCAAAATTTTAAAAACCTGCTAATAAATATATCTTAAAAATGCTGAATAGTTTTTGGGTCTAAAAGCATGATTTCTGAAGTGGTAGAAAAACATACTAAGATTCTCCATAATAGCTTTTAACTCTCAAAACCATGGTTTGGGGGTGGAAACCATGATTTTCTAAAAGTTATTCTTTCCAGCCTTTTCAAAAGCTATTCTCAAAAATCTATTCTCTAAAAATAACTTTAACACAAATCAAAATAGAAGTTATTATCCAGAATTTAATTCAAACATCGTTACTCTAAACGAGTTGCAACAAATGACTTCGTTGAATCATATTATGTTATGGAGAACCTGAAACAAGAAAGCATGATACATACTATAGTCAAAAAAGTGGAGTGTTGTGGATTTAATTAGATTGAAACAGAGAGAAGAGTTGAATGAGTAGCGAGAAGAATCTGATTGGCAGAGGTAGCTTCTTTCTTCTTTTTTTAATCAAATTTTAGAAAAAGGATTAGATTCACCCATGATCTAAAAGTAGGGTCTCTAACTCATGCTGCATTGAATCCCTCAAAAACTAATGGACGTAAACAAATATCATGTCCTTCCACTAAAATAGATTGGAATGCCTGTATGTTTAATGTATGGTAATATATGATGCTCTTACATAATCTCTTAAAGTATTTGCCATAGAATCGGTCTCTCTCTCTCTCTCGAATTTTACTTTTACCAACTCCTATGTTTAAAGAATAATGGTTTTTGAATAGACCATCTGTTCCTATGGAAATTGAAGTATAATAAGCAGGTCTTTTCTATCTAGTATCAACAACTAAGTCTATCAAATTTTTACTTAATTATAGAGATAAGTTTTCAAACGTCGTAACTAGAACCACGTTAAAGTGACACTCACCAGGATTGAAACCAATTTTTCTTTGGTGAAAGTACTCGTCCCGTCCTTTTACTGGTTCAACTAATGGATGATGCTGGGTAGGGGTAGGTCGTTGTGAACAAAAAGGGACTGACGTTTCATTGGCTTAAGCTTACATAATTCCACCACTACACTTCTCACTCCATCTGCCTCACAGGATAAAGACAAAACTTGGATTTAACTTGCAAGGCGGTGTTGGTATCCGTCACATTATGGCACAAGAGCTAAGAACGACATCCTAACCACTAGCAGACAGCTCCGTCCCACAATCAGGCCCCCCCTCATATATATAATATTTTTTTTGCCGGGGCCCTCATATATATAATAGAGCACGTTTTTGGTCTGAATATATAGTAGAGGCACTTCAACATCTAGACGAAGTAACTAATCATCTACGGCCTACATCATTAAATGCTAAAATTAAAATCATATTTGTATTTTTTTTCCTTCTTTATTATTGAGTCTAAAACGACATCATTTTGGATTTAAAAAATAGCATTACATCATATTTGAACTTTAATAACTTTGTGTCTTTGAATTATATATATAGTTTATACATAAAGGTTTTACATACTTATAGATCAATGCCTTTTCATTTAAATAATCATTTTAATTATGATTGGTCTGTTTTTAGGTTGACTCCAACTTAAACCACTATCTTAAAAATAGCACAAATATAAGCATACATGCTTCTAAACTTCAAATTAAATATATGATAAAGATGCATTTAACACTCTAAATTATTTTGTTAGATGCATCTAACATCTTAAAATTATCTGCGATACAATTTCACGCCTGGAGTATTTAAAATGGTTCAATCTCATCCAATATCAACAGAACAGTTAGATGACCGTTAATATTTGATGAGTTAGCAAGAGTTTGATCGAAAAATCTGAGTTGGCATGTCACATATGCAGGTGAAAGGCATATGACGAGGTGAAGTGGAAGACGTGTCCCAAATCTCCAAAAAAAAAAAAACCACCGTGGCCTTGGCCGGAAAATTAATCCAATCAAGAATACCAAATCAAACACAGAAAAAAAAAAAAAAACTCTTCAATCTCATCATAGTTTTCTGAGTTTTAAATGGAATTAACAAATTTGTCAAAGAACAAATAATGGGTGGCAAACAGCTGGGCACATTTATCTAACTAACAATCGAAGATGAAGTTGAAGAAGAATCGAAGGTGAACTTGGATAAGTGGAAGAAGGCAAAGTTGGAGAAAAAGATGAAGGGGATTATTATGAGGAAGCAAGCACACAATCATTGGCATCGAACAAGACGACAAAGAAGAGGATCGAAACACTACTTGGGAGGCTTCAGATTTGCAACTGCCGTTTTCGAAGATGAAGAAGAAGAACCGTTGTCGTTTTCGAAGATGATGAAGAAGAATCGTTGTCGTTTATCGAAAACCCATTAATTCGAGAGGAGTGCAGCGTCAAACAAACACAGCTTGGGGTTGGGAGGCTTCAGGTCTGCGATTGCAAGACATGGGTTTGTCGCCGACGATGGTTCTAGATCTGGTGAGATGTTGCAAGATGGAAGTCGCCAACGATAGTTGTTCTTCATATATGCTGATGGATGGAGGTCGTCGTTGCTATTGGTGATGAGAAGCTCACCGGTGGTTGGGTATGGGTCTCACCGTCGCTGTTGGTGGTGCGAGCTACCATTCTTATGTCAAGCGATCGAAAGTCTTGGAGCTTCAACAATCTCAGCTATTCCAACCACAGAAAAGCCACGTCAGATGCCTAGTCACTTGCTTATGCCATATGCCAACTAGTTTTTTGATCAAACTCTTGCTGACTCATCATTGTTAACGGTCAAACTAACGGTTCTGTTAAGGCTGGATGAGATTGCTCCATTTAAAATACTTCAAGGTTGAAATTGCATATAATTAACTTTAGGATATTTAAGTGTATATAAAAAAATAATTTAGGGTGCTGAATATATATTAACCCTTAAATATATTTACAATTACAACTAACCTTTTTAAAAGTATTTATACTATACTTATTGTAATATTCAACATTTTTATAAATATAACTTCAATTTTTTGTGATACTGATCCTTGTATGAACATGATTATTTTAAAAAGGGTTAAACATACTTTTAGTCATTATAGTTTACTCTAATTTAAGTTTTAGTCCCTGTAGTTTAAGAGTTATAGTTTTGGTCTCTTAAGTTCACTTTATCTAAAACAATTAGTTCCCCCAATTTTAAAAAGACCTAACCTGATATTAGTACTGTTAATTTTACTTATACATCACTGAATTTATTAATTATGGTGAAGTGGCTAATTAACTAGATAAGATAATATAGAAACAATTTTTATACGACATGACTCTGTAGTTCTAAGCACTTAGATGTTTGATTGCTCTAATTAACACGGTTAAATTTGAGGATCAAAACAAAAATCTATTCAAAGTATAAGGATCAAAATAAAAATTTAGTTAAAGTATAGGAATCAAAACCAAAATTGGTTAAAAGTATAGAGACTTTTTAAGACTACAGGGATTGACAATTTTAGATAAAGTGAACTTAAGAAATCAAAATCACAACTTTTAAACTCCAGGGATTAAAACCCTAATCAGGGTAAATTATAGGGACCAAAAGTATAGTTAACCCTTTTAAAAAAGACCCAAAGACAAAATTTAATTGCATAATGAAATTATAATTTAAAATTTCAGGTTACAATTTTTAGTCTTCAAAATATGAAATAGACTCCATCATGCAAATTATCAATGACATGATTTTTCTTTTAAAACCGATTGATCATCACACTCCTCTTTCAGTGTTACTCGTGACGAGCCAGATTCGTCTTCCCTCGAGCATTTCAGGAGCAAAAGAAACAGAAAAGAAAATAGACGAGACACACGGAGACATAATGACAAATTTATTGCATAGATCGTCTTGGTAACCACCATATAATTCTATCACATGACAAGTAGATAACAATCCGAGAAGCGTCAAGAACAACAAAGATTATATATAAAGTTTTCAGATCTATCATCAACTGCTGCTGTGGGGTGTAGTACACTAGTATGCAGGCAATATAACATCAAACCGAATGATCTGCTGCTTCTTTCTTAGGCTCTAGAAACCATGAATCTTGATCTGCTCCTTCTTTACTATGCCAGCCTGTTTGTCAAAGTACAGAAAAATTCAAGTAATTATAACTCTGCCTGCGGTATTCTTACCAGCTAAACCAACGCAATGAGATTATTTATTTACCTGCACAAGGAACGTGGAAACGTTCTTCCTTTGATCTCCCTGAAGTTGTATGACCTGCATCCATAGAGATGAGGCTTAGGCTTTGTACTCTCATTAACAAGGAGAGACTTAATCCAGCAACCACTAACACACCGTTCGCAATAATGAAATGATAATTCCTATGTGTTGGACCAAAATGAAACAGCCCTTCATGAAGGGGGAGAATGTCTCGTTTATTTCCTTCACTTGGGGATTATAGTTTCCAAGGAAGTCAAGCGGACCAAGACTTAAAATACAGTTCTCTTTTACATGCTTGCTATCATGTAACAATAAAATCACAACATAAGCACCTCTTTTCCAACTTAGCAGCAGACCAATGAACTCAGTTACAATACAAGCTTTTTCCATAAAGTGATTGTCTACGGCTCATTGGTTTGAAGTATAGTGTGTGAACTAGGAGAAGATTTCCAAAACTACTAGTCAGTGAGGGAGTTCAGTCTATTGGTTAGTAAAGTGAGTTTGGGCGAGTACTGGCCTCTAGAAAGTCCAGTAGTTTATGTTCTGTCTTGCTGTTCTGTGGTGTGTAGCTTGTGTTGTTCTGTACGCAGGCGTACAAGGGAGATGGGATTGGATTGAATCATTATTTCCCATGTAACCCACTTTATTATTCAGTAATGGTATCATCATCATTTGTTCATACGCTATTTCTGGTTTTTGTTTGTTATAAGGTTATTATTAGGGTAGAGGGTTCTGTCACATTCTTTAATCCTTAGCAAATCAGAAGAACAAACCTGGCCCAGTTCAGGGTCTTGGACAACGGTACCATTACAGCAGAACTCTTTCTTCAAGTCCTTCAGTATCTTGCTATAGCTATACTCTTTCTTCAACCCTTGAACAGTTGTCAGGCTTTTCCTTCCATTGCGTTGTTGCACACGCACATGAACATACTCTTTTGTCCCAGCACCACCGGAGTCCTCGGCATTTGCATCAGCAAAGGGATCTGCCCAAAAATCCATTCATGTCAGCAATTGAATTGAAATGTTGAAATTGTCAGAAATCACATATATGTTTAAAAGCCTACCATAAGCAGTTGGAGTCTGTGTATCGAATTCAGACATGAATTTGGCCCTTGTTAGGTTCTCGCCAACGGACCTCCTCTGATTATGATAAACCACTAGGTAAGGACTGCAAGAGGTCAAGGGAAACTCAGTAATTGACTATCCCATCTATTGAATAATCACAAATTCACAATACTGCACAAAGCATTATCCAAAACAAGATGTGATATGCTTCACAATATTTATGCTTATTAGAAAAATCAGGAAAAACTTCTATTCCTACATACAGGAAAATGCACTCATAAATAAGCCCCCACCCGGAAAAATTCTTCATCACAATTGATGATCTCTTCTAATGATCAACATATCAAGCACAATATTCTATGAAACATGGGATAGTATGCACAGCGTGAATAGCTAAGTTGTTTTTCTACTAACAAAAGCTTGTAAAAATCCTTGCTATCGCATCACCAGACTTGCCACCGCTAACAAATCCAAAGGATTATGACCGGTAACCTTTTATATAAAACCAGTAATGACCAAAACATTACCCCTTCTCCCACCCACCTTTTCTTTTTGAAGAGTAAGCAAAAAAAAAAAAAAGGCAACAGGATAGCAATCTATCAAACTTGCATATCCAGAACACAGAAAAACAGCTAATCACACAGAACACCCATCACAAGTTAAATAATAATAATAATAACCACAATTAAAAGATTGAATTTGCAAGTATATTCCCGCTATAATTGATATACCTATCCTTGTTTATGCAAATCGTTAGTCTTAAATTGTCTTTTTAATATAAATATATATATCAACAACCATGGACTTTGAATTCCCAAACGACGTATTATAAAAAAGGAAAAATATCCAGTGACAAACACCAGATGATAACAAAGCCAATAAAGGGGAGAATCCTGTATGGAAACAAGTATCACATACACGCGAATAAGGAGATCAGGCCCGCTAGCAACCAAAGTAAGGGATAAAATTCAAAACAAAAACACGAACGATGAGCATACCGTAGAAGAATAGAGGTGAAATTGGCTCCGATCAGAGGGCAGTACTCAAGAACAGCGGTAACGATGAAAAAAGAAGCGGCGAGAACGAGCGGTGGCTTAAAAAATCCGTTTGGATGAGCTTTTAGCCCATTTGGGCCAAAAGCTTCTTTATTTCATAAGCCCAAATAAGCTGCTTCTGGGCTACTTGAGTTGGTGGTGTAGCCAATTTACTGTTAGGGCATTAATGCTGTTTTAAAATTTTGACCCTAGGATTGGGTTCATTGGAAATTATTAATTTCTTACAACGCTTAATTAAAGTTCAAATCTCTGCTAATGAAAGTCTAAATATTTAGTATTCAAAGCTACCTTAAATAGAATTATTTCTAATAAAATGATATATTTATATAAAAAAAATTACCAACTTAGATCCACTCTCTCTCTCTCTTCTCACTCGGGCGCATGTCGGGTCCCCTTCTCTCTGTAGCCATTTTTCTTCTTGCCATCACCTATTCTCCAATCTCCCTCTTCCTTGCTCATTGATTCGATGAGTTTTTTCTTTAGTTTTTTTTTCTTATTTGGATTAATTTATATTCAGCATCTTAAGTATTTTCTAATAGCACCCAGATCCCCCTGGCAAATATATATATAGCACCCAAATCCTAAATTGATTAATTTTCAGTGTATTCAGAATCCTGAAATATTTTTAAATAGCACATGGTATCCTAAATTAACTAATTTTTAGTGGCTCTAATAAACAGATAAGATTAAAAACTAAATACTCTTTGATAAGATTAATTGTTTTCATATTGCATGAAAGGATGTAGATATGTACAAGCTAAGACCCACATAAGTTTCCTGCACGTTATCTTAAGAGAATATATGGTGCATTTTTAACTAAAAATTAAACATAGAAATGCGTATCATTAATAAAATTTGGGTAAAAGAGCAATCTTGCCATTAGAAACACCCAAGATTGAGACTCTAAGTTATTTTTAGGTGCCATTCAACTTTTGAAAGCCCCTCTAGTTAGCCATGAAGTCCTATGAGAAAGAATGGGGCCTAACTTAAAAGGTCAACACCCTTTCTCTTTTAACAAAATGGATTTCATCTCATACGGTTATATATATCTAGCGTGAACAGATCTAAAGGCATTAGGCTCATAAGTTTCTTGCCAAGACAATATAGTGCATTATAACTAAATAAGTTATTACTTATTCCAATATTTAATATAAAAGCTAGTTAATTTTTATTGAAGAAATTAAGAGAGCTACATACACTACTTAAAAATATATATTTATCATTTTTTTTCACAATAGTTTTCCTGATTTATAAACTTTTATATAAGCTAATTACATACGTAAATAAATATTTTTAAATAGTATATTTAATTTCCTTAATCTTTCTTCCTTTTTTTGGCAAAATTTTCCTTAATCTTCCTAACAAAAAGTGAGCTGACTCTTTTATTAAGGAGTGGATGTAGTAAAATATAAGAATGTGGTAAGAATGTGGCACTCATGGAATATATATTGCATCTCGTTGCTTCTAACAGAATTGTGTTATATCTAATTATATCATTCATCAAGCGCAGAATTCGGCACCAAGTATGACACAGATCATTTTTCTCCCTATTGACGCGTAAAATGCTCCAAAGAGATGAACGAGTAAAAGAGAACAGATAATCCAATCAATTTCCTAACCAATAAAACTTTCAATCCTCCTTTAATTAATTATACTCCTATGAGTTCTAATCCACGAGTTGACTCTTCAATCTCTTAATTACCTTTGAATGGGTACAAAGTCCCTTAATGGACACTCTTTAATCTGGCTCTCATGCACACCATAACTAACTCCCGACAATGCAGCTAAGCACCCTAATTTTCACCTTCCCTTCTTGGAAACCCTATTATTGTTGATCCATTATGTTATTAATTAAGTGAACAAATCACAGTGCAAAAATGGTGAGCCTTAAGAAGAAGAAGAAGATCTGTGTTAATTATAATTAGAACGCTATGAAAGTGGCGGTGGAGAGTTTAACAGGAACACTTTTCTACGTGCAGGTGAGCAACGATGCCACCGTGGCCGACCTGAAGAAGGAGATTGAGGCCCACCAGAAGATCCCTTGTGACCCGTCTGATCCTTCTCCTCGATACTGATCGTTGCCCTCTGATGAATCACAACGACGATGAGGAAGAAAGGATTTCACTGAATGATTGTGGGGTCCATGATGGGTCCCACGTTTACCTCTTCTTCAACCCCGTAGATGATGATGATGATGAATCTAATACCAAGCACCGTGTTTGCTTCACCTTGCCGGATGTTATTCTCAGCTAGTTAGTTGTAAAAGAACATGCAACTTAATGGGGAAAATATACACCGAATAAATTAAGGAAATAGATTATTCACAGAGAGGTTATAAAAGAGTTGAGTTGTAGGAGTCAGAATAATTTTTGGTATAATACACATGTATAAACATATTTACATTAAATTCTTTATATCCATTACATTAAGTTTACCAATTATACATGATCATGAGTCCTATTTTTTTTATATAGGTTTATAATTAAATGATAATATTTCAAAAATATAATACAATACTACATTTGATTAGAAAATTTAACATAATGAATATAAGAAATTTGGTCAAATGCATTTTCCATATTAATATATATGGGCTTTTTATTAATTAATGGGCATAGATCGAATGTGCCATTTTTGTATTATGGGAAATGAATATGGGGGTTTGACAATCACAAAGCCCATGTGATCTTCTTAGGCGACTTTATATGATAAAAATGCGATTCATCAAGACCATTTATGGAGTTCATGAATGTATAATATCAAAAGAATACAGATGTTAAGAACAATATAATATCAAAAGCAACTCATCAATTAAGAGCGTATCTTCGTGTCACCCATGAGACCCTAGTAATGACTATTGTTTACAAATCCATCTTAATAATTCAAACTTTTAAGAGCTCACGTACTTGCATAATTTTCGGTTTTTTTTTTTTTTTTTGCGCTGAGTTGACAATGGAGATAGCATATGCATGGGCTCTTAATTAGTTAAAGAATGATATATATATATATATCTATGTAGAATAATGTGTCATTTTTGTGATGAATTCGAATGAAAAATTAAAGGGGTTTGTCAATGTCACAAAACCATGTGATTTTCTTGTGACCTTAATTATATGACAACAACAATAATGCTATTCAAGCGCGTTCATGATATATATTTAATTATTCACGTACACTTGGTAATATTAAAGTTCTTGCAACTTAAAGACCACTATACCCCATTAATTATGTCATAATAAGCATCGCCAGGAATGAAACTTAGACCTTATTATTTAGCAAATACAAGAGTTATATTTTTACTCAACTCTAGCTATTTCAAGTAAACTAGATTTCGAAGGAAGAGTCTTCTCGAAGAATTTATTCTCCCTCCTTCCCTCCCTCTCTCTCTATATATTTACAGATACACACACTATAGAGCATGTGATTGAGGTCCCACCTATAGACATGTCCATGGGTCCAATTTTATACGAATGTTGACTGATTCAAATTAAATTCATAAAATTTATTCTTCCAAAAGTTGGTCATTATATATTAAAATTAAAATTAGATTCGGGATCTTATTAAGCCCGATAAGAGGCATGATGCCCCTGATTCACCGGAAGGTACCAAAAATTATTTACATATTCCTTTTCTATTTCAGCAGCTATACATTAAGGTTGGGTCGTTCTCCTCTTTTCTCAACCCCTTAGACGCTGGATTTTGATGCAAAGAGTTTAGAGATTGAGTTTGATCATTTTAATGAAAGATACAAACGATAAATAAAAAGTGTTCGCATAGGATTCTGAAAAACTCCGGCAACCTAAAATTCAACCCATTGAAGGAATATTATTGAACTAATATGGTGTGAAAACATTTAATTCGGATTAATCTAATTGATAGCGCAGGCCACATGTTGAATGAACAAAGTTGAGAAGGAATAATTGTATGCACGCTTGCTCGTGATTTATGGCTGGAAATGATGCTCGTGTTTTTGGATGCTACCTGATGAAGACGATTCTTAATGGCCAAAAAAAAAAAAATCATATTTGGTAAGGTGTATAGCCGATCTTGGGGCCCAAATATTAATTAATTAAGTGGATTCAACAACGCCACAGGAAATCAACAAAGATCAATAATCTTAATCTATAGTCTCTTTGCCTGCACTCTTAATCTACTTCAATTAACAACAATTTAGTTATAGCGCGGGGTGGTTGCCCCGTCATGCTCTGAAAAATCAGCTTTAGCTGTTTGCATTTTGACACTTTGTTTTTTTTTTTTTTTTTTTGTAAATCACTTTAGAAGTCAAACACTCCGTGCATTTAATCATTGATTCATCTTTTGCATCCTATATTCCTTCTATCCCTTTCTTCCTTTTTTTTTTTTTTTTAAATCTTGCTTTACTTGAAGGCTTCACTTTGGGATGTTTGGTTATTATATAGCAATTAATTAGCTTCATCACGCCCATTTTGCTAATCGGAGTCTTAACTCTTCATATGGCGGATGATGTGTTGACAGATTTTAAGTACATTTTATTTATTAAAAATGTATGGATTATATATAAGCCAACTATGTGGTGGTAATTAAAAAAAATAGAAAGAGTCTTTCGTATAAGATATAACAAATATTACGTTGTAAGAATTTCGCTTTATCCAACTTCATATATATGCAAGACGGGACTGCTTAACTAGAAGAATCTGATTAAATCCTTCTTAATTTAGCCTACAAACCACCATTGAGGTACAGTACATTTCCTTTGGTCAAGAAATGGAATCACAACGTTAAAATTGATGTT